>NW_019059763.1:495446-525824 GCF_000696155.1 Zootermopsis nevadensis
TCCCATTACGTCTTCAGGTAACCTGACAGTTGACGGTGTGTGAGAAAGTAACAGGACTGTAGGTTGAAAATAAACTGGATGTGATAACCTTGAATGTATCATGTACATTGCCACAACATGGTAAGACCCCTTAAGTGCATTTCTGTAAAAGAAAATTACAAGTACAGTACAATTATTTTCTTGTGTCCAGCGTGCGCGCATTAGACATCGTTTGGAATTGTGAGAATAAATATAATTTCGAGATAACAGTGGAAGAAGAAATATAGGGCTATTTTAGCATACATCCATAAACATTCACTACAGAATTATTATAAAAAAGATGCACATTTAATTTAATGTTCGTCCTCCGCGTGGTGACACATATCACATCCAGTTGAACCATACAAGTCCTTGGGAGATACTGAGATAGGTCTGTGCTAGTTAACTCATACGTGTTTCCAACGGTACAGACATTCGTACGACTCCATAAAATATACGGCCTGTACATTACTTCTGATTCAGTGGTGATTGCATCTAAAGAAAACAACTCTTGTAGTCCGCTTTGCGTAAGTTTGTATTTCTCATACTTGGAACCAAGGGACTCCTGAAAGTTATTTAAATATTCACTAAATTTCGATTAGAGTAGATAATGAAATTTGTGGCTTCAAGCGTCATATAAGCTAAAAAGCTTTTAATGTTTTAGCTCTGCAAAATAGCGATGCTATCCCAGACAGAACAAATCTCAAACCGTAATACCGACTTGTTTGTCGGTTTAATATGCTACATGAATATAAAATCACTGTCCACTTGATTAGTAGGTCCTGCGGCGAGAATTTGCATTATTACAGTTCCTGATATCAGCAAATGCGATTAAATGTGTTCAAAGCCAAACAAATATTTGCTTTTATGTAGATACTGAATATTCATCGTTATGAAACGTGTTTTGGACACAAGTGAGAATATTCTGAGTTCCAGACAGGCTTTCAAAATGGCGATTATCAGGACTTCGTTTTGGAATGGAACTGACGCTGAAATAGCTCTTCTCAATGCTTTCTGATAAAGGAGAAGCAAACATTACCGATCTTAGCTAGATTGGCTGGGAGGTTTGGAGGTATAACTTTGAGAGGTTCTAAAAATTTTGAGCTACATTCACTTCCATCGTTCTGAATTCTAAAACGAAACCACTACACCGTTTTGGGCTTTGTTTATGTCTTCAGGTAAAAAAATACATATTTTGTTGAATTCTATTGTTTTAATTTTGCTGGTGTTCTGTCTGCTTTTTAAATCCTGAAATGCAACTTCTATTTAATGTCATCTTATATTCTCTGAATGACAATATTTAGTTTCAGTAGCTTCTCAGGTTCCAGTTAGGTAGTTCATAAATTCAGGGATTAGGCCCTTTCTGTGGGACCCAATTGAGTAGGCAGAATAGGTTTTTTGTTGCAAGTCCTACATAGCACGTTCATTCGTCGCTTTGTATGTGTTCCTGTATTCACCAGAATAAATAATATTACTGACGAAGTGAATTGTCTGTCACTCGAAGGTTTTCTGTCCAGATTTTTTTTCCCGGGTGTTATGTTTCGACGTTGTCAGGCCTGCAACTTCTGTGTCACACGAGGGACCAATTCCAACACATAACAAATTTCATTTACCAAGGAAGTTCTGTCGAAGTAAAATACCGCAAATAATGAAAACACTTGTAAGAGTAAATGTTATAAAAGTTTTGTAATTCTTTGGACATAGACTACCGAGTATGAACCCCGTTAAAATAACACCCACAGAGAGGAATTGTAGCACGCATACACACAGGGAAGAAAGAACCCGACTGTCGTCAAGTGGTTAGCATTTCTGCTTTGTATTTTGAAGTTTTCGAGTTCAAATTTCTCTCAGGAGAATATATTTTTGGTTAACCCTCGGTCCCTCAAAGCAAATTGCACTGTATTAACTTCAGTTAGGATATAAAAGCTTCCTTCCGTAATTTTTCTGTCCACGAATCATTCTGTATTCACCGCTATAGATACAGAATGTCCTTAAATAAACCGTAAATGAATATGTAACCTGCTAAATAATGTTTCGGGGTAATTTAAGATGAGCGACGAACGTTGCTTCTAATGGGATGAAGGTGTGTCCTGTCTGATATAAAATAGAGTGAAATGAAGTTACAGTTACAAACTCTCAACAGAAATTTCTAAACTTAACAAACTTAACAGTAGTATTTATGGGTCTTTGTATGATTTTTTGTGTGTGTGTAAGAATTCAGGGTGATGTCCTATCTGCGATCCACCTGCTGTGAGGTTGCTGAATCTCACTTTTCCCTATACCGCGTCTTGAATTTGTCTGCTTTTCATACTGCGCCCTATAATTACACAACGTACGACTGACGTGCAATTTTTTTTATATTAGTATTGAATTACTACATTGCGATATTAAGAATTTTGTTCGTAATTTAATAACTACACACGCCTGTCAAGTTGATATCTACCTACGCCTGCATACCTTCAACTGAATGCCTCCCAGGTTGATTTCTTGGATGTCTTTATTGCTTTTCGTACTTATGGGACCTGTTCGGCGAGGCTCTGGGTTCTGAGTGTCAAATAAAAACAAAAGAATACGCATAATATTATAATATGATAATAATACTAAAATAACAATAAATGTGTAGAAAATTAGGACGAATTTTGCAAGACATTTTTCGATTAGGTATATATATCTCAAAACAAGACGTGAATAATAACAGAAGTTAAGATTTGAGGTTTTCACAGTGATGAGTATGAAGAATTCTGTCGTCTGGGTTGTCGCGCTGCGTAGTCTGGTAGATGTTTACCAACGTTTCAGAGGTCATACTGCCTCCGTCATCAGGGCGATGAATTAAGTTAACTTTACGGTCAGAAAATTAAATATGAAGATGATCGTGAATGGTAAGTATGGCACATTCTTGGCAGTTGCTGTAGTAACAGAGGGAACTAAGGAAAAGTTCCCCGGGATAACACCGGGTGCAAGTGTGGATCGTAACCGGTGTACCAGCCCATAACAGAACGGAATGGCGTCTGAACTGAAAAGTTGCTAATCAGCTGATCGAGTAATGGACGTTCTAAACCCACATCGAAATCACAAAAGGACGCAGGTCTGATTGAAATGAGACGTGTTGCTTTCTGCAGAAGTTGAATAAACTAACCACCATCAGTTTGATTTATTAGGTATGAAAATTTTTAAGCCTTTTGCTTACTGATTGTATGTGTTTCAAAAGTAATTTTATCTTTTTACATTTCAGGTAAATCAATTTTACGTACGTAGTATACAAGCTGGAGGTTCTGGGTTCGTAGAAAAGTAAGTGTTTTTTTTTAAATTTTTAAAATGCACCATAATTTTAAGATTTGTTAGCTCTTAAGATGGTATATTTTATTTACGTGACTTTGAATTTGTTTTGTGAAAGCATGTGTCACAATAATTACACGTATAGGCAACCGTAAAGGGAAAGAAGCTGATTAAGTCACCATTTATGAATCTCATTAAGATATACGTCACTTGCAACACAAGGCGAAGGATTCGATACAAGTCGACGTGTAAATTGTTAATTGGTTCACGTTCAGCTGGTTAATGAAATATTTATTTAGTTCTGTTTGTTAACTTCATGAAATTGGTTGTATTGACTTAAGAGAACTGAGTTTGGATCTTTAATGAGACGGAACGAGACAGCTGGAAGCTTTTATGTTTCTATTCAAACGCTTCACGCCGGTTATAAATCTCCTGCTTTTGTGGCAATGGCCTTTTCGTCCCGTTACATTTCATGTTTTCTTTAATTTGTTCTGTCCCCTCTTACTTGTATTTGCTTCTTTCTTCCATTCCTTATACATTTTCTCTCTTTGCGGCAGTGTCCTTATCGGCTTTGATACCATTGTCCTATTCGTGTTAGTTATCCTTATGACGCCACGTAAAGGACACTTATCAGAAGTGTTCCACCCTCGTTAAATTCTGGATGTTAGTGAAGTGAAGTATTTTGGAAGGGAAAAGATGTTGATGTGTTTTGAGGGGGGGGGGAAGCCTACTGTGAGGTGATTATTTCTGGTTTCCTTCGAGGGTACGTAGTTCTAATCCTAAGCACGTTGCTTAGCCAGCCACGCGCCGTCTCTGCGTGCGTCCTGATCAGTATGCCGCGTATGGCCTCGAATCCATCTATCAGAGCTACACAACTATACGCTGTTATTTATGCATTATAAACGCATTTTACACCCATTATTCTCCGCCCCTATGAAACAATGAACTCAGGTCTTGAAGTTATAAAAGTGAAGTACCGGTCGAATACTGAAGTGATAAATACCAAATAACTAAGCATTGAAATGCTAGATCGTATTCTAGATGTCCCCAGTTCGAACCCCCTACCGGGATAACTACTGTCTGGGCCGAAGTTAGTGAGATTTAAGGTCCTTACGGCGTAAAGTATGAAAATGAATTGGCTTCTGGGATGTTGCACCGTGCAGTCTGCTACTTTATCGACGTTTCTGAAATACTTGCTGCCTGCATCATCGGGGCGATTAATGGAGACAGTAGGTATCTCTTAAATGTCGGTAAACTTATGCCAGACTATACAGTGCAACAACCCAGAAGACAACCATCTTCAGACTCATGGTTTTACTCAGTTTCAATTTTATAAATCAGGAGTAATAAGCTGTAGCCGATTTTTTAAGATGCTCGTCCACTCGAAAAAGTCATCTTCCAACAGTGTTTGTATATGAAAGAACATCGTTTATAATTTAATTTAATTTAAAGAAACAGTTTCGCGTTGTCGCCATATTTGTAATTTTTGGTGCACAAAGATATAGTATATGATGTGTATGACGTTTGTATATACGCTCATACATTAACACCTTCTCTAATTTCACGATATGTAACAAAGTGAGACGCTAAATTAGTCGAAAAGAAGTCGGTCATTGGTGATTTATTGTGCTCATTAGAAGTGTCTAAAAAGAAACCCGATCACTTGACAACAAAATACTAACCTAACCATGGAATGGAAGGTACTAAAGTGGTCAAAGGGGAAATCCGATCGCCCGCATTTGTTCTGTTGATCACAACTCGCTGGATGTCGGTTGGGTAGTTTCTGCCCGAACAGTAGGCACGTGCTCGTTTCTGTAGGTTACAGCATTGCATAGCGCTGATGTAATTTCCTGTCCCTAAATGCAACAGGCCTGCTAGCCTCTGCTTGCTGACGGGAGCTTGCTTATTGATGGTTCAGTGCTAAATTCCTAGAAGCATGTAATCATTCTCGTAAAAAGGATCGTAATCCGTACAGTGTGTTAGAATGTGGGCAGGATCCAGGAAAAATATATTTAGACTTGCGAAAAACCTGTATAAACTCGTTCTTAATTTGTAGGCCTATAAATGGTTTAGTAAAATACTGTACTCCTGCATACAAGATTCGGCGTTACAAACAGAGATGTCGTTAGTGTTAGAGAGGGAGTGCAATCTGAAATTTAGCATGCACTTAAGTTTCAATATTGTGCGTCTTTTCAATTATACCAACGTACAACGTCACTCGGAACAGGAAGTAATTTTTATTATACATTGAAATAAACGTAACAATAAATGCTATTAAAATAGAAAACTAGAGCGTGAACAGGGATGTTCGCCAGAAATAAGGAAGATGGAATTTGATGACTGCAGTGATTACATTTAAACTGTTTATGATCATAAATTCGGTAATAATTAATTTTATTAAAAAGTTCTAATGTTAAACAATGTCTGAGAACACATGCCGTGGATTTCATGCTAAACAAGATGGCAGAAATTAATGTATACTTAATCACGATAAAATTAGACTCTTATTGGAATTTGTTGATGGCTCCGAAGACGAGGATGATTTATTGAAACTTCATAGCAGTTTATTCATAATGCTGCTGACTTACTATTGTAAACAGGTTCTAATTTTCCTTAACATCGTTCTTTAGTGAGACATTTTACACTGCCTGTTGTTTAATAAACGTTTCAATACCAGGTTTATTTCTGTTGTTACCGCTACGTTTTTCATTTAACCTTCGTTGTTGGCAATAAGTCAGTCTAGTACGATTTATAGTTGATAATTTTATTATTATTATTATTATTAATTAGTCACTTTACATTAAATTTTTAATTTAGGCGGTAACTACTGTTTATAATACTGGATAATAAAACGTTAAAAATGCACGCGAGATGGAGAAAATACATTGACGGGCCCCAAATTGGGAACCCCTACCTGCGACACAGTTATTTATATTGAACGTCGCTATAAACTAGCTAGTATTTCTGTTTCCTGTTCTTAAAGACCAGGGTTAGATTCTCGGCTAGGATGACCTATCATCATTTTTTGTACTTCATCCGTTTTAGGCTTATGTTGAGGTAGTATTTTAAAATAGGCCACGGTCGCATGTTTTCATTACTAAACCAGTGTACAGACTTCTCTAATTCGCCTCTAACCTTTTAAGTTGAAAAATCATTGTTAATTGGCTAATTAACAAACACATGTGGATCATTAAATATGCTCTGGAAGCCAAAGGGACTTTTAATCTGTCTGACCTTTAAAAATCGTCAGTTTTAACATTTAATACCTCTTCTATTATAATACTACTCTGTGGCTATTTTGTACAACGCCCGCTCCTCACATAACAATGGTTTATAATGCGAATACCAGTGACGTGTGTTACATTCATGAAACAAAATGGAACGTTACTTTTTATGGCTCATGCAACATTTCTGGCAAGTGACCCGCTTAGCCAGTGCCAGTGCCTCATCAATGAAAGTGTGCGGTCAACACCTAAAAATACTCATCTGAGAGTTCTGTGTGGCAACAGTTTTATGACTGAGTTGTATAACATAGTTCCAATTTGTTTACTAGCGATATAATTGCTTTGCCAAAGGCGTCTAGGAATCGGTAAGGCCGCTGTCAGTCACAGCTGACAGTCGCTGTACTCATCTGGATCTGTTTGTTAATGTTAGTTATTAACAGAAGCCGCAGTCCAGCTTCGTGTTATACCGGTTTGCGAAAAGTTATTCTGAAGTTTCTTGTAACTTTTAGTTTCATTTTACAGCTTAATTTCGGATCCCATTCTGTCTTACACGTTGTGGTTGATAATCTTAGAGGAATTAAGTGAAAGGCGATTATATACGCGGGGCATCCAACACGTATAAGAGATGAGAAACATACTTAAAAATTTTTACTGAAAAAAACAAAACATAATGACTGATACAATTTGGGACAGAAGGTCGTAGATATTAATTTTATATTAAAATGTCTTAGATAAATAATATGGAAAGGGTTGAACTAGATTGTCAACTGGCTCAGTGCAGAGTCTATTGGCAGGTTTTTGTGAACACGGTAATGATTCTTCGGGTACCATAAAACGCGAGATATTTCTTGACAACCTGACCGAGTTTCGTAATACAGTAATTTGTTGCGTACATGTGAAATCCTTACAACGCATGTTATCTACGATGTTACCTTCACTGAAAATCTCAGAATGTAGGTTGGCTGACACCAGACTCGCTTAATCTCCCTCAGACTACCGCCTTCTATTTCAGCGAGCGACGGTGTGTAACACGTTTAAAATTGTTTCAGCTTACTCGTTTTACGGAAAGTGAGAAAGAAAATCACTCTGTAAGCTGACAGTTGATTAAGCCTGAGAATTATTACCCCAGCTTTTCCCTTAGCAAAGCTTGAGGGCCCCAAAGAGAGCGGGTAATTACCGCTGTAAACCATGTTCACTTCCGTACACTCAAGTTCAGGTAACTGAAGGTTATACGATTCGTCACAGTACTAATTAAAAGAAACCGAAGGGTAGTAAAGTACAGAGGAACCTTCATATAACGCGGATGTTTGAATCAGATCTTCAGTACGAGCGTTAGAAATTTTCAACGTAAAATATATGTAATCGTATTGGGGGACATGACCAAAGCTGCAATATATCAGAATTTTTTTTGTATAACTGAGTGCGTTATATCGCAGTTAGACTGTGTAAATTATCAGGGCGACGAGGAATACAGAACTAGAACCACCTTCCGAAACGTCATGGTACACAAAACTTGTATACGATGGATGAAGTCAGAAATGACAAGTCTGCATTTCATTTTTGGTTTCTAGTGTTTTTTTGTTAATATAAGAGGTTTATTAAATTGCTTACAGAATTATTAATCTGTGAAATTTGGCTAGTGAAAAGTTGTTTGGCTCTTTTGAGCTGTGGCTCGTCTAAATATTATTTAAGGATTCGGTCCGTACCGCAAAGTAAACACCACACTTCACCGTTACAAAAATCAACTGGTTAACGCTGTTTAAGGAAATAAACGTTTGCTGATTGTTAAAGCAGGTGATAAATGTAATTACTGACAGGTTTTAAATGGTTAAACAAAACATACAGTAAAGTTACTGTAAGGAAACATTTATTTCGTACGTTTTCTGTTAATAGTCTGAAACAAGGAGATGCTTTATCGACATTGCTTTTCATATTTGCTATTTCATTCGTTCTATAAACTAACAAACAAACTAGGCATACTTCATGTTCTGTTAAGAACTCGGTCTGACACAAGAAACTGTAGAACGAATCAATTAGTGTGTCTAGTGCATGCTGAAGGATTTGTTGAGGCCCTGCCCATCTGTTTGCGTCGTCTTTCAGCAAATGCCTGACAAATTGCTACATCAAAAAACAATCCTTAGCCTGTCAAGTCTCGTCACAGGGACATTGTCGTAGCGCATCCTTCATGTGGCAGGACAGCCATTTTGGGGGTTGTAAAGTGAATGTTATAAATTACTCACTACAAAGAATGACTTTGACAAGGAGACCCTATAGTGAACCATAATATTTTGTTGTAAGCTTGGTTCGTGGGTTTTATTGGTTATTGATTGATTCTTATGTTATGTAACGACGCTGTATCAACTCTGTAGGGTAGGCCATGAAGCGTAGGCTAAGATCGAACGATGATACTCAATTGTTTGAAGGGCCCAGTCGTGGATTATCTGAAGATAAAACCCCAGAAGTATCGTGCAGGGACTGAGGAAAACCACAAGAAACATCAATAAATATGCCCGCTATTCAAACTATGTACATTCCGGATTAAATATTCTATAGTATGACTTACTTTTTTGGTATTTGCGATGTTTAACTTCATGGTTCAGTGGAATAAGTCGCTTGGTCGGTCAGTGCGTGTGCTTGAATACAAAGTTTGGGGGGGGGGGAGTCTTAATTCCACGCCCCGTGTACGTCTGAATGGTTTGGTGCTTTGACATATGAGGATCTCACATTTAGTAACATACTCATAAATTTAATAGGAATACTTATGGTAACACACTAACTTCAATGGTATAGATTCTTTCTATAAAAGTTTATAGTTACGCAGCTGATAAATTTCTGCTGTTGTAGCAACCGAAGAATAATTTAATGTCGGTAAAGTACTCGTTATTGTTATCAGATCTTAACCAAAGTCGGAATGTGTGGACAAATTTTGGTAAAATTTTCCGATTTAGAATGTCCAGAAAATCCGTTCAACCGTACTTCGTTGTTACATGCGTACAAGCAGATTGAAAGACGGAGAAGCAATTTTATTAGGAGCTTCGCAGGGATGTGAGTGTGTCTCAAGTCGGGCCTAAAGCCCCGAGCTTTTAGAATGTATTTATGAACAGAGAGGAAGAATTCCAATTCCCTCAAGGGAAATATTATTTATACGAGCTTCGGCTTCAAAGGGTTAACCGTTAGGTACAGGTGTTTCTATGAGCAGCTGATTCTGTTTGGATATAAACTTTCCCCTGTGACACAAAGAAGAATGTTTGAGAACAGCGTACTGAGAAAAATGTCAGGCGTAACAGCGGGGAAATACCAGGAAAATGGAGAGAAAATTTCATAATAAGGAGCTCCGTGGTTTGTACCGTTGAGCAAATATTAATATGATCAAATCAAGGCGGATGAGATGGGCCGGTCATGTAGCATGAATGGCGGAGACTGGCAAACGATAATTTTAGTAGGAAAATATGAAGTGAAGGAGACAGATATGAGTGGGAGTATATTATTAAAATGGATTTTTAAAGAATTAGAGTGTGAATGTGACGACATAATTCTACCCACTCAGGATAGGTTCCAAGGACGGGTACTGTGACCACAAGTCTTCAGTCATGGCTCTTGTTGACCTCCAGTGGAAGAGCTAGGCCTCCGACTGAAATTACTTAACCATGCCAGCCATTTCATAACGTCATCTTATACTCACTGCCATCCATCGTCAATCAGGAAGACACACGGTCTGTCAGCGAAACATGTCTTCAAGGATGGTACAGGGAGGGGGGCATGTGTTCTTTTGTGTTAACTGCATTCCATGCGCACTTGATTTGGGGTCGTCACTGTTAATTTCCCCTAGTCATCGCCATTGTAACAATCACCATAATCATCAATATCATCAGCATCTTACCACTGTTTACCGCAGTGGTCATTCATCGTCTTAACATTATGAATGGGTCATAGAACATTGCCTTATAGTATAGACAATTATAAATATATGAAGTTACATTTATTAATTTTTTTAAAATTTGTTTTACGGCGTGTGTAAACATCATAATACCGTTACTACCCAGCAGATCAATATTGCTTATGCCAATTTGTTCGTTGATACTCATGAATGCACGTAAATTCAGTAGTTTTGAGTATATGCTATCTACTTCACGCAAACCTGATGGGAAAACGCTACTTCCAAGATCTAGTTGTAGATGGGAGAATATTACTTCGGTTATGTTACAGGAAGAGAGTAATTCTGTAGACCTGATTTATCTGGATCTGATAATAAAATTTTGGGTTCCATAAAACGTAAGATATTTAATTACGATATCTGAAAATTTATTTATTACCAAGAAGCTGTTGTCTGAATTGTAGCGCCGTGTAATCTTGTAGACTTTTTTTTAACGTTTTAGGGGTCCTTGCTGCCTCCATAATCAGGGTTTTATTACCTTTCCAAGAAGGGCTCTACTTCATGGACTTAGTATGGTTAGTGCATCTGTTTTACTTTTAATTAGTGTATCAACTAACATAAAATGTTGCATCTTAGAACAGGATACGATCACAGTAAATTTGCAGAACTTGACTTAAAAACGTGTTTATTTTCCCAGCGTCAGATTTTACGGCCGGACTGTTCGGAAGCTGACACCGTTTTTGAAGTCGCCAATTTGGGAGAGAAAATTCTTATTTTTGGTCTTCATTTAGTTTTAAAAGACACAGCAACAAATGTTATAGGCTGTTTGTTATTCGATTTTATTGCATTGCTTGGGACAGCGTTGAAAGAAACAGTCATCCTCTCACGAGGACCACACACGCATTGCGTCATGAGTTCTACATCGGTAACCTGAGGCAAGGAAAGAAAAATTGCATTTCGTGACACTTAAAACACCATAATTCATCTGTCCAGCCAGTTCCTACAATGTTCAGATCTGTGTTTTCTTGTTCACATTGTGTTATTGAGTAAAAGTCCTTGACATCTGCATGACTTGGCTTTCTGGAAGTGATATACGACGCTAGATTCAGAAGACTGTGTTAGACTCCTAATGCTATGGCCCACTGACCACGTCTTCCTCAAGACTGAATCAGGTGGTATGCTTTATTTTTGAACCAGAGTTAACTGATTAGGAGGTAGTTATTTTTTTAACCACTAAAGTTAGTGACCTAGTTACACAGTGAAATGGTTCGTTAGAAAGGTAGTGAGTTTTAGACTTCAGATCCTCACAGCGAGAATATGAATAGAGTTTGGTAGAAGTTTACCAACGTTTCAGAGACGCTTGCAGTCTCCATTATAGCTCTGATAACGAAGCAGCAAGTGAGTTTGTTCTTTAGAGAGTTACCAAATAGTTTTTCAGAGTTGGTAGGTTGATCATTTAGTTATCAGTTACGGATTTATTGTATTAAATTTTGTTTGGTTGGTGGTTAGAAATTTGTTACCATCTTGATTGAGTTAGTGATTTTGTTGGTGTGTCTTGTTTTATTAGAGCTTTGTTGCTGAGTTACAATGTTAATATTTAATTTGTTAGGGAGTTAAGTAGAGACTTAGTTACTGAGATAATGAGTTTATCTATATTTTTAATTAGTTGTTACGGAGTGAGTTACTTGTTGGGTTACATTAGTAATTACACCGCATAATTTTTTTATTTTGTGTATCAGTCTTGAAGTATATCTGAAACATCTGAAACACCAGTAATAACATACGTTAATTTAAACCATAAGAAATGAATAACTTTAAATGATGCTGTTTCCAGAGCCAATGAAGCTTTGACACAAGGATTATTTGTTTTGTTTAAAAAATGTAGTGTTAAGTTCCTCGTGGATTTTTATTTTATTTATTTATTCTCTTATTATGTGAAGCTGACTTTGAAAGTCAAATAAGCTTAGTCACTTCACACTCAGTCGGTTTTGTCACAAAAGTCGAATATTTATAGATATTTGAGACAAACAAATGTATTCCTTTGACAAGTAACCGGATAGTTTGTTTAGGTCTGTGTGAACTTCGACACTGTTAAACTTTTTCACACGCATTTTATCTGCCGCGCCTTGTTGTGTTAATTAGGTTATGTCTGTACAATTAATCAGTAAAAAAAACTGCAACAAATTTCCCGTTTTCATCGACAAAAAGAAGAATTCATTATAGCCTTCACATTTATACTATGCTTCTACTGAGCAGTTTGAGTTATCAGTTTTACCCTTAAATGCCCAATGGTAACTATATATACCACCTGCATTGACAATAAATTATTTGTTTTGTATTCACGAATTTCAGTACTCTTTTTGTAAACATTATTATTTCCTTAAACAGCGTTAACAAGTTGATCTCTGTAATGATAAAGTGATGTGTTTTCTTTGCGGTAAGGACTGAATTCTTAAATATTATTTAGACGAGATTCGGTTTCAAAGGGTTACCACTGAAATTTAAAGAAACATAATTGTTCAAACCACCGTAAATTTGACTGAGTAGAGGGGACTTCTGATATGTCCTAGCGTTAGGTGGGATGTCAAAATGAATGTGAGTGGATTTATGTCTTTCGCAATCTTTGTCTGTATAATAATGTGATAATGTATGCATTGCTGTCCTGTGTGTTATACTACGCACATTATCGCTAGACAATCAGCACCTTGTTACAGCTTCCTGACTGGCGGCTCAACCAATTACGAAACTCCCCAGGAGATCTCTTGTTCCATATAGTACAAACGAGGGCAAGACGAACCGTGCTATGGTTTTGATTGTGCTGAGCGCTGAATTCTACGTAAAAGAGACTCATTTTCTTACATTCTGAGCGATAAATGTTCTGCACAAAGTCCTGATTAAGTTATCTGAGCTTACGAGACATTGATCGGTCGAATGAAGGATTGGAATTAATTATGTTCGTCATAATTTATATTTTGTATCAAATATTGTTAGGTTGTTTAAATCCAGGATAATAATATGTACGGGACATACGACTCGGATGTGAGGAATGCTAAATTTGTAGTTGGTCGAATTATTGGAATGAACGAGACATTCTCATACACGGGGATATAACATAATAAAATACATATTAGGAAGACAGGTTTTGGCAATGTTAACCGGTATTGAACGGGCTCAGTACGTTCAAAAATGTGCTCTTTTGAATACGTTGACGAACCTCTCTGATTTTATAATTGTAGGGAATTGCTTGACACGATGGGTATTAAACCACAGTTGATGGAAATCTCTGTGATTGATGATTTAAAACCCGACTTCGTGCGTGATTGTTTTGTGTTGTCCTGTGAAGGTAAAAACGTGTATCTGAGTGCAGGAGACCTGAGTTTGAATCGTTCTAGCAACTGACCCACATAGGAGAGAAAGTGATTAATTATTATTTATAAAGAGAACCTTAGGTCCCATATCTGCTCTTTCTAATTATCTACCATTAATAATGTCAACATAACACCATCTTAACTTTCTAGGTGGGAGTAAATGTGTTTATTATCGTCTTAAAATTAATTATAATTATAAAACAAAGCTCAGCAAAACTATTTTTTAAATAATTCCTCTTTAGACATGGGTGTTAACGTTTTGTACTTCAGTATAGTTTCAGAGAGTAAGTGTTTACTTATTTTGTGTTTAGTTTTTAAGGAGTATATTAGTACGTGCATTAATATTTAAAATTGACATTAACTTTTTTACGACATATAAAAATGTGTGTTCTCTCGCTCGAAGACTTTTGATCTGTAAAATGAACTAAATTTACAGAGCTATGAAGCCGTTCT
Organism: Zootermopsis nevadensis; assembly: GCF_000696155.1. The sequence continues at coordinate 509,660 of NW_019059763.1, forward strand.
ACAACTACTTATAATAGAAAAATCTGTAGGCTCTGGCTGTTATTTATTTTCATATGTTTTCTACGTATTGAATTCCTTCAGCATTGTTTATAACTGCCGTGCATGTACGAGATGTATCATTTGCTTTACAAGCACGTTGTTCAAACAAACATGATCGCGACAGACTGGTACAGACATGAAACATTCGATCATAGACCAGCGATTCCCAAACTGTGTTAAGGATCGCATTGATACATTAACCAAGTCGGGGACTTAATCTTAATTCCCGATCCGAGACAATAAAACTTATTTTTTAGAATTAAATCTTTGTAGTTATTAATCATCAGAAAATGTTGGTGTTATATTCCAATGTGCTAGAGGTGCAGTGATGTCATTTCGGGAATATAATATGAAACTGATATCACGGCATTAACATACGTCTGCATGGCGTGGTATGAGGAGAAACTTTACCTAGTGGTTAACTCGTTATGCTTAATTACTATCGTAGACGCAAACGTGATTGCTCCAAGAATAGCTCTACCAGATGGAGTGCGTTAGGTTAGAACATTGTCTCCAGTCTTCTTGTGGTCCAGGAACACCGGTTACTGCCGAGTGTGTTTGAACAAGGCGTCCACTTCGTGACGATGGCAGCGAGCGGTCACCCTCGCAGTTACAAAACCGTGTATAATTAGCATACACTTAACACAACGACACGGCTAAAGGAAACGGCTTTATCGCAAAGTGTCGGCGCCAGGCAAACTATGACTAAGGCAAGAATACCGTCAAGGCGCCAGGTTTCTAGATCCTGTTTAGGAAGTTCTGTAGTTGTCGTGTGCCAAGCATCTGACACATTATCATTTATTTATTTAAGTTCGATGCTCCCTTCTCCTCCCTCTCAACATCTGACGGAATTAAAGCTAGTTTCTACCTCTCATTATACTAGCTCCGCGATTTAATAACCTCTGTCGTAGTAAGCCCTAGTTTAGGCGTAAGAATGTAGTACTGTTGTCAGCTGTTCGTTTGGAGTCCAAACGTCGAAGCGTGAAGTGAAAAGGATGTGGAGGTCAGAGTGCTTATCGGTGTGTCGAGCCGTGGTATCTGGCGACAGGTAATTCACTTCCAAACTGAGCAACTGACAACTCACATGTTGGCCGGTGCTATTTCAGGCGGACAGCACTGAGTGCTAATTAGAGAAATCACAACATCGCGGCACTAGCACTGATTTAATTGTGAGCTCATATTAGATGTTAAATTAGGTAAATATCTGCTGTCATTAAATTTAGAATAATTTGTGTTCTTGCATTCTGTTTAAAAACCTAAACGCTCTAATGCATTACTGTAATTGTGTATTTTGTCTTTATGAATGTGAAATGTGAGTATTTGAGAACAAAGTGATGAGAATAATATACGAACTTAAGAGAAAAAGCTCCACTTATTCTAGACATCAGCACGGGGATGTGAATTGTCCTTTCGTACTTATTGTGCGCAATCTAGCGGGTATAACAAAAAAGTCGTACGGTACATGGATCAGAATGATTAAGTCATTATAACAGTGTAGAAACAATGAAAGGAAGAGAGTAATTCTGTGGTGAACTGATAAGTCGTTTGGGCTGCAGCCTGAGGAACAGGGCAAGGAGCATAAACCTCTCATCCCACAGCCGGTCACAATAACGAGAAATTATTCGCCTTGTCCAAATGGATGTTCAGCAAATTACAGGTCGTTAGTTAACGCTTCATTGTATTCGGATGTTGATTACAATGACACTTTCGATCTTGACCGCTCGAATGTCGGCATTTTGCTGCGTTGTTTTTTTCATAGGGAGATCCTCCTCCACCAATTTTACCAAACATCTGTCACGTTTCATAAAGTACTGATCTCTTCAAAGCTAAACTTCACGGAGAATAGACTGATGATGTACAGAACAAAGAAATTATGGGGAAACGTATGACCTGTTGGCCTGTGTTTTATGAAATACGTAGACACATTATAGCTTGAGTGAGATTTCGGGTTGTTACGCGCCATGTAGTCTGGTAGAAGTTTACCGATGTTATAGTGGTGCTTGTTACCACCATAATCAAGGCGAAGACATCCGTCTAAATTATAAATTAGTTTCTACACAACTTTATATTTTGTATTTGTAATATTTCCCCCGCGATGTGTTCCAATTGCTTGAATGTTTTTAGACGTAACCTTAGAATGTCACATTCGCTACATATTAAAATAATATGGTATTCTGGGCTGTAATGCAGTGTTTCGGTGGAACTTACCGCCGAAATCTTTAGGATAGAATTTATCGTGAACATGGAGTCGATACTTTCCACAATCCACATGTTTACAATCGTGTTGTATTTAGGCAGTAGGCACATATCTTGTATGGTAATTTCAAGAGATAAATATTTCTTACTGACGTCATAAGTTGTGTACTCCTGATCGCCATCGAACATTAATGCCACCAAGGCAGTAAATATTTAATTTTGATAGGCGCATATTCACTGGCTAGTTTATTCATGGCACCCGGTTTTAATTTCTACTATGCTTTCTCATTAATGAGTGCTGGTAGAGAAACCAACTATTGTCTTGTGGCGCCACAAGTATGAGTGGTCTTCACAATAACCTCGCGGGTGTTCACTATTAAATAAACACTAAAACAAAGAACTGTAAAAAATTAAGTACAGTCAAAACTTTCTAAAACGAAATATGAATAAAATATAATAATTCTATTGTTTCTATAATTTGTAGTGAAAAGATACATGAAATTGTCTCTTCTAAGCACTTTGATCTGGAAATGAAACAAAAAATCATTGTGATAATACAACAATTATTTTATGCTCTATACATTTACACAAACACTAATAGTAGTGTATTTTAAAAATGTAATTATTAATCGTTCTTTGTGTTTCAGTAAATATTTATCCAATCAAAAATTGTTTCGGATGAAATTTATTTAACTTACAGGAGTAAAATCAGTATTTTTTTGTTTATGGTACGTATATACATTCCTGTTATTTTGTGGTGGCCGCTGAGTTTTGGATTCGCACTACTGAACACACATAAACTGCCCTCTCAGAGTGTAAGAAGTAGTGGCGAATCCTGATTTGGACGTCAGGTCGTGTGGAAATACAATATTATTGAATCTACCCAATAATCGCACTACAATGCTGAATTTATTATTAATTCGAGGTTGTGCTGTGTAATAATATATTTATTCTTTAGTCCTCTTGTGTTAGTGGCTGGCGGCACACTACTAGTCAGACCTGAAAATTCGCACGTGATAAAAATACTTACTTTTAAGTAAGTGTTTTAAAAATCCGTCGACCGAACATAACGACAGAAGAGTTACAAATTCAGCAAAACTTAGGTTAAGTTCTTCATTGAAGCTGAACGAACTTTTCGTCTGCTTCCTCAGTTCCTCCGTCAACTTCTGAGTGACTTAAAGAATTTAAGTAATGGTTTTTATTTGAAAATAACCTTCTGTCATTTACTCATATTGTAACACTGATTCTTGCTTCTTCAAAGGAACGAATTTTAAAATTCGAGGGCTTTTTTGGAAACGTTTATGTTCCTTATATGTATTCAGAAACATAAAATAAATTCTAACCAGAAGGACTGATACTTCTGCGTGAGATATCTCGTGCGTGGTATAGAAAGGGTTACATTTGGCCATGACTGTGTCCTTAAACGTCCATTCGAAATCAGTATTTATAATCATTTTTCGATGCTACATAGCTCAAATAATTTTCACATAATCGTTAAGTAAGTCGAGAAACAAAATAAAAGTTTATCGCACTAGATCCTCTTAAATAACACGAAATTTTGAAGTGTATGAACAAACTCCTTGATCATAATTTCCGTTAGCCATTTGAAAATGCTATCCAATTTAAAATTAGCAGTTACCGTTTTTTGATCGTTTATCCAGTGCCTTCATCTTACCTGTCCTTAAAGAGACTGCGGTAATTTCATAGCTCCGGCTTTATCTGAACGTATCAGACGGATTCAGTTGCATTTTTGCTTCTTTTTAATTGTGGTTTATACAAGTGGCGCCAAGAAAATCATTTGTTTGCTACACTATGTCCTTTCGCGCATGATTACCTAACTGGTCGCGCAGGCGTGGAAGGAGATGGCGTAATGCATGATTATTTAACAGGACAGCAATGGTCATGACACATTAGACTGAAATTTTCTTGGAAATTACTGTCAGAATAAAATATTACAAGAGATAAAGTGTGCGAGCTTTTCACAGGTCTGTTGTTAAAAATCATGTTTGTCATTTTTTGTAATTGTTTATCTACGCTTATGAAAAATAAATCGCTAAATATTTATCAGAGATACAAATGTTTCGGGAGAAAGGCTACATAGAAAAATGAGACATATTTTCTACTTCTGCCAAGAAACTTTACGATAAGATTCAGGTTCTTTAGATAATTTTTCATTGTTTACAAAGTGAAGGAGAACGTGAATTAACCCCGTTCAGTTGGCAGGCGTGTCTAATTTTACGGTGTTAATAAGGAAGCATCAAAAGTTAGCATTAAAAAATTTAAGATCTACAGACTACTACAATGCCACTGCGCCTGAACTGTTTATATATGCGTACATTTCCTAGCTAGTTATTTTATATTCGCACAAAGAGCGTAATTGAATTCGTCTGTCTGTAGGTTTAATTTTCATAACTAATCGATTGGTTTTGGCAGAATTCCATATAACGTATACACTAAAAATTATTATTCCAATTAAACTTACGTTAATATCTGCAGGTACAGTATGACGTCACTTGAATAAAAATAAACTTAACAATTTTCTTAAAAATTCTTATCGTACAAAAGTCTTCAAGACGAAATAGGTCTAAGAAGATGATTTAAGATTAAGCGCAATATTTTTTATTTGTAACACATTTTGACACGATGAATATTTAACGAAACATACTACAATTATTTCTGACTCTGTAATGTGCTTAACTTTGCAATTTCAGATTTATATCTATAATAAATTCACGTCAAGGCCAGTGTTGTATGTAAGGCATAAAAGGACACATTTGTAAAATATTTGCATTTGATTAGGCATTTACATCTCCACCCGTGTTCCCTATTGTTCTATGAAGGTAGAGGTCTTATGTTAGATTGATAAATTATCTGTGTAGTTGATCTGTCATAATACGATTTGCGAAACCTGTCCGATTAGAGGTCAGGATTACAAACGGTTTGTGAGCCAACAGATACAAGGGATGTAAAACATGGACAATTTATAGAGGAGAGTAGAATGCCAGTTCTTTTAATGTTCAGTTCAGTCATTTTGGATGGCGACTATGCATAATTGTGTTGCAGTGAGTTGATATCATCCTGTTATGTTTTTATATCCCTGTTTCAGACATAGTGATGATTGTTGGCGACTGTAGATGATTGTTATGGACTAAATATACTTAAGGTTGTTCTATGGGGAAAAGATTATCATCATAAATTTCCAACTTACCACTCAGAAACAAGTGTTCCTGTCACCGAAGATTTCCTTGGAATGAGTGAATTTTAAATGGTGGGATTTTATCTGTATAACCTGAAGTCCTAAAAATTAACCTAGAATCGGCAGTTGCCTCGCGTTGTATCGTTTGATCTGATGCGCACTAAATATTAGCAACTCTGTAAATTTCTACCATTTGCTGTAAAATAAAATTCTAAATAACTGGCAATGATGTTGTTAGGGCAGCCAAAGGAATAAAAATGCAACAATGGTTATGAAATGGTGGCCATGACCACTGCTACAACCTAAAATTCCAAATAACTGCAATGATGTTGCTAGGGAAGCCAAAGGAATAAAAAATGCAACAATGGTTATCAAATGGTGGCCATGACCACTGCTACAACAATGTTATCTAGGTAATTGTAACATTGTGTTCCAAAGTCATTGTTGTAACAGTGTGATATAATACGTACACACAGAGAGACAGAAGTCTAAAGTGTTTTTCGCTAATGATAAAACGCAAAGTACATTTAATAACTGACTGCACTCAGACAGCTAATAAATTATAACAATGGGTTAGAGTTCAGATAGAGATATGAATTTCCCAATTTCTGCGTTGTACCTTCAAGACATATCTTAACAACGGGATTTTTGAAAGAAGATAACTTCTTGACAAACTCGCGATTATATGATTTTCTAGCAGTTAATTAGTTCAGTTGCAAAGCAAACAAGATCTCAAGATAACTTGGCTAGTCGTGTAACAAGCTGACTTTGCAGGTTACCAATCGACTGAAGTTGCAACGCTAGGAATTACTGCCGTGTTGATGGATTTCGACAGTCCACGGAGCAGCAGAACAGAGAAGCCTTGGTAGCCTGACGCTCCTGGCTAATTAACTAGACTGTTGACAGTGACCAGAGGACATAAGAGATGTGCCTTGGGGCGTAGAGTAGTCAAATGACGCCCTCTGTGGTACGTGATCTGTGGCTAATGCGGATATTGGTGTTGTGGATGCTGAATTATTTACAGGAGCCCGCGTATCGGATAACGAGGCTCTGATTAAGATGAAAATATCTGGTCGTCGAATATTCGTGTGAGGTTTTTTCGTTCTTTAAACAGTTTTCGTATCGTTTAACAACGCTCTATCAGCTGAATTTGTCAAAGTACTCTGAAGTTACGTGTATGCATAATAGTTTATTTACTTCCTGACGTGAAGCGACCTTCAAAATAAACCACACTAAACCAAAATCCAATTGGATAGGAAATATTTAGTGTGTATGTAGTATTCCGAGTTTCAACAAAATAGTTCCCTTATTTTAAATGATATTCCTTGTGTCTGAACGAATAGTTAATATGACCAAGTATCGAGATGCATCTAAGCACGTTACTAAGACTGATCTAGCATGAATTAAGTGAGGTGAAGAGAGGTGTCTTTCATTTAAGCAGTATTCTTGATAATAAACGATTCTTTTGAAGAATAAATTACTCAGGAATTTCAAATATATTGCTGTACATTTGGCTGGGTGATGATACAGATCGTAATCGAACGAAGGGTGTGTTATAGTTATCCATACGTCAGAACTTTCAAGTCAGTAATCATAGGTGAGATTAATGTGTTTTCATTTTTTATCTTTTATAAACACCATAGTGTTAAGTAGGTAACAGTGTATGTTTTATTTTAAACACCTTTTGGTTGAAGTGTTTGGAAATATTTAATGATGATAATTGAATGGTTGAGGGTAAATTTCAGATTTAATGAGTATCTTCGACACATTCTCTTGAATTTCAAGGAAACCATAAATAATGTACTGGAAATTTGTAAACAGATACACGTTACTATTTATGTTGAAATTTCTCTTCATCTGTACTCATTATGGATGTAAGGTGTTAATCCGATGCTTCTACATGTAAAGGTAATCATCTTCATGAAGCTGTACTGAACGCATTTGTGGTTGGTAGTCAGTGTAAAATTGATCCAAGGGAAACAGGGCGTTTATGGGCATGGATTTGATTATACTCTCGTCTGGCTAATATGACCGTGGTAATGAATCTTCTGGTTCAAGAAAAAAAGCAGGGAATTTATTGATTAATTGAGTTTACTGTTAGCTCCTAAAGAAGGGTTCTATGAATAGTGTTCGTTGTCTGAGAAGCATTTTGAAAACGGACCTTTGGCAATTAGGTCTACACCCGATTTGAGGTGACTTCTTGTCACAGTGACAGACAGTTTTATTTTATTCTCGATATTTTGAAATTTCAGTGTTTCGTCAGCTGTTGTCATGGGACCAGAATGTTTGGAAGGCCGTCGTGTTATTTTTTTATCAAAAATGTTTCTAATAAGAGTAAGAAGGGAATAAGTAGGCTGCAGACCGTCTGCAAAAATAAACCAAGAAAGACCACTAAAAAGAATAAATAGCGGACAGACAATTAAGACCGTGCCGGGTCAGCAAACGGTTTATCTCCTTCACAGTTTGATGATGGTGATTTGTTTAGTAACAATGTCGATGTGGAGGATTTGATAACGGAAACAGTTTTGTTGAAATTCGTCTGACGTTCGTGCAGCCAGACAGCAGCTGATGATGGGCGCAGGCCTGTCAGATTGTGACAGGCCTCAGTCGAGCGCAGAAACCACTACGTCAGCCACGCAATTAGTCAAATCCGCAGGGGTTTTGTTGTTTATTGGAGACCGGCGTGTAGGAGGATTGAGGTTGATGGTTATGCACACACATTCGTCACCAGGGGGCCGGTAACACGGAAATGACTACGCGAATGGACAGATTTACACAGTCTCCTGTTTACCGCCGGGATGTAAGATGAGTTTTATAAACAGCGCAACCGTGAAGCTAACTTATGCGTTATGGGCCGGACGGACTTTGACTGGAGGGACGCCAGACTTTACCGCCTCAGCGCGTGCTAGCACAATTCACTGTACTTTATATAAATTGTTGCTCTGAAGGCAAAATATAATTATTTGTAGTTTCATATAATGGAGCTCGAAGTTCGACGTGGAATACGAGAAGTTATTTATAAATTGGAGCAGGTTAATAATCCGTGGATGTTAAACACAGATCTATCAAATACACCTATCTTCTTCACAATTAGCATTAATAGTGTGAACATCGTGCATCGTTCAGTATCTCTATTAGAGTAAGTGTCAAAAACTGGACCTCTTAACGTCCTCTGGCGAAATATTGGCGAGAACATCGTTACATGGTTTTGTTAGAAAGAATTAACCACAGTCACTTTACCACCGTTATCAGGCGGCATAGAGAGACGTTGTCAACGGGAAATTGTAAGAAAATGTACAATAAAAACAACGGAAAAACCCACAGCGACCCGAGACAGACAGAAAAGGAATGAGAAATAATCACGTCAGACAAAACCAGGAACATAACCCAGAAACAGCCGTCAGGCTCTAGTGCCTTCAGGGTGTACGTTGAGCAGAAATAATACACGAAGGAGAAGTTCTCTTTCTGCAGTTGGATATTGGTACAGTGTAGCCTCAATAATCCAAGAGAAAAGTGGCAAATAGAAACGTTTTTTGGTAGAAAAGTACAGAACCAGTTTGGTATTTTTCTTTTTAATTTTCATAGTGTTATATATCGATTTGTCACGCTGAACGATGCGTCGATAAATTGTATAAAGGACAGTTTCTTTCTGTTGTTGAGGTTATTATACGCAAGAAAAGTAAGAAATTGTTATTTCAGTCGCCTTTCTGTATTATAACTACTCTTAAGATACGTGTCTGCTCATTTGTCCGCACTGTGTATTATGTTATTCAGAATTCTTAAATAGTAAATGATCTTAGACACACACAGTAGAAAAATTCAAAAGTGGCATAAGATGGAAAGGGGGGGAAACAACAGAATATCGTATAAAAAAATGTGGACATTTTCAAATTCATGATGCAGACACTCTCTTGAACTCTTGTCTCTATGGCAAACGTGAAGACCAACTTGCCGTCTATGCAGGACGTCCGCAACAATAACCAGAGAACCGCGGAATGGAATTTCATTGCATTTGATACTGTGGTTTTCATTAAAATATTCCAGCATGTTTCAGTCTTGATGTACATGACACGCGTCTTCCGGTGGAAGTGACTGGGCTATGAGTCACCGGTCAGCCATGCCGGGAATCCTCCTAGATTACGCCATCAACCAGCCAGACAGCATTAGACGTCCCTCCCACGCAAAAAAAAAAAAAAAATGACCCCACGAAACTGATTCTTCTGACGCCATTTTCAAAGGTCAGATTCTGGCGAACGCGTCACAATTGTCACGCCATTCTTACATTTCACAATCTGTTCACATTTCTGTGGGGTTTTCAGGATGGTAATATTAAAAATATGTATAGGAACTTGATGTGGAAGTCCGAACTCGCTTCAAATAGCGTTCGATGTCGGATGTTGTGAACAGAGTAACATACCTCTGGTTTAAAAACAAATGAACATTTCTTCACTTGCTAAGTGACTAGTTTACAAATATCATCCTGTAGAGCAGTGGTCTTCAACCTGGGATACGCGTACCCCCGGGGGTACGCGAAGATATCTTAGGGGATACGTGAAATTTAAAAAAAACATATATTATTTTATGATAAACACTGAATAATCAGTAATGTAATTTATTTAATTTATTTTAGATGTAGATTATATACTATGTATAACTTCAATTATACACCAACAATTTTGGGGGTACAAAGTTGAAGAGAAATTATATCTGGGGTTACGCGAACAAAAAAGTTTGAATACCACTGCTGTAGAGTGTAGGATACTTTGGGTTTACGTTGCTGTCTCCTTTCTTATCCGCCATTTCTTCCTGTCTTTGTTTTTTGATCTCCTCCCGCATTCTCCAGATGCTGTTCTGTAAATTACAAGAGTTTTTTGTTCTTTCTACTCGCTTATGCCCCTAAGACCAAAATAATGTTTTTCATCGTCTTTATAATGCAACTCAACTTGCAAATCATTCACCCTACAGTGAGTTGCCAGTACTGTTTTTAATATGTGCAAGCTGAAATTATTCAGTATCGATTTTTCGTTTAAAACGTTACATCGAAAATGTAATTGCATTATATTTTCCCCATCAACCTGTCTAGTATGAGAATTTTGCACATTTATAACATTTTTTTAAAAAAGATACATGTTCGCTGGTCATTCCGTCATAAAACGTTTTTCCGTGTTGGGCGACAAATTGATATTCTGTGATAAGTCTCTGGCGTTAAATGTGAAATTTCAGACTGGATTAGCCCATCGGTCGACTATTTTTATTCAAGAGAGTCCGGGATGTAATCATTTGGGTTACGAATCGGTTTAGTGTTGTAGGTTATCACCATTTCATCCCAGAAGATGAAGACGTTACATTATTCCGAAACCTACAAAACCACGCAGTATCGCAACCCAGAAGACTGAAGTCTTTTGTGTATTTTTTTAGTTGACTCTGTTACCTTGTCGTCTATTGTCCAAACACTGCCCTGGTGTTAATTCAGACCTTACAGAAACCCAGTATTTTGTGTCTGCTATCGCTAGACGCTCGGAAACAAACAGATTTGTGTGAAAAACCATACACTTTGTTCCGTTTGTAAATTGTTTTAAATGCGCTGCGTATTAACCCGTGTTGAGTTAATAACTATAACATTTACGCTCCTAAAAAATACAAGCTGAGTCGTAGCTGCTGGAACGTAAGTTATCAGTGGCGAGGCTTGTAAGTTTAATTAACCCTGCTGTATCATCTGTAGAAGTTATTTAATATCGAGTGACTAGAGAGGATGAATATGTAGCTCAACTGTAGAGCAGATGGTAATGGTATGTTGAAGGTAGGATAGTGATGGTCGACAAGGGGCACCTGTAGCTTAACGTGGAGTCAGAACGGTGAGATTTATCTTGGTCAAAGATGTGGGGAAAGAATCGTGATAAATTCTGACAATTCTAGAACCCGAGATCTTAGACACAATTCTTGCTGTTAGACGTAATGTGTTAGTATGTACGAATGCATAAATGTGCTTTTGATGAGATGGGCGGGGTATGTAGCATGCACGGGGAGATAGGAAATCCATACATTTTTGTTGGAAGGCTTGAAGGGTGGAAACAACCCAGAAGACGTATGGGTTTATGGGAGAATAATATTAAAATGTATCCTCAGAAAATCTGGTGTGAAGGTCGGGATTGGATTTATTTAAAGATTCTGTCTTTTAGGTTGTTGCATCGTGAGAACTGAAGACTCACGTTTTTAGTTCGGGGCAGGCATCGACGGTTAGGTATCGCGAACGCGGAAATGGACCTTATGGTTCCATAAAAGACGGGGGGACTTTTTGACTACCTGAGCTTCTCAAGTGCTGTGCTCCATGGAGTTTGTTTCAGAGAACATTACTTGAGTTCTGCGAATGTCCTTGTATTTGAGCGGTGAACATAATTCCGCTACGTCACTGAAGGCAGCCAGCGGTATGCAGCTTATGCAAACGTTCAGCCAACTTCATTGGCGCCGCTTAGAGCAAAAAAACAACCCATGAATAAGACATGAGAGCGGCCATGTGGACTCGGTCCAGCTAGTTCCGCAAACTAGTGCATCCGTCTCTTAACACGTAGCGCCAACATTGCTGGAAGCTCTTACTCTGGTAATGATTGTACCACCAGCTCCTTGTCCTACGTCAAAAGCCTGCAGACAATTTGCAGCTTTGCATACGTGTAGACGTCTGTGAGGATAGACTTAAATAAAGTACGGCGTGTTGTGGGGCGTTGCACTGTTGAGTTTGGCTAAAGTTTACCGACGTTTCAGAGATGCTTGCAGCCTCCATCAGTACGACGAAGACGCAGAAAAATCATCTTTATAGTTACTGTCATAAGAGCATCAAATTTCACTTTTGAACAGTGATTTCTTTTCTTTAACATCGAGGCTCAAGGATTTACGAAATTCGGCGTTAGATGAATGGCAGTGGGCAAGTTTAGGCTGTGGCCGTCTTTATCCTAATGGAAAGAGCCTGTAGTTTTTAACTTTTACGTATTACGTGGGTAATTTTAATTGAATTTAATTCCCTATCTTCAGAGATTTTTTTTGATTCGTTAGTTGTGGGATACAGTGGTGAGGTAGGTGCTGTGGAAATGTAAGTAAATACTGGAACGAAGGAATCGAAACGTTGATAGGAACTATGGTGTGAGTGTGTTGGGGACGGGGAGGTCTGGAGGAGAGAATAATTTATAAAGGTGATACAGAAACGGTTACGCGTTCTATCTGGTCCATGATCTCGGCAGAGTAAAAGCGGCAACTGACGTAAATTGGACCACATTTTATACTGCAACATCTCGCCTCGCTTCTTTGGCGCGAGGGCGTTCAGTGGCGGAATTGTGGTGGCAAATTTATTTCAGTTTTATAAATCTAATATTCCTCACGCTTTCGAAGGAATGCAGATTTATGGCGTTATTACAATACTACACCCGACATATCTTGGGTAGTTAGAAGAATTACTTTCCATGCCGTAATTGAACAGCCTTCAGCCTTGTTCCTGCCCAAGACGCAGCTGTGTTGTTCTCATTCTAGGTCTTCCAAGAGTCGTTTTCCTTTTGCGCGATACCGCATTACAGTGAATGTGACGGGCAGTTCATCAAAACGTCTGCTTCATATTCTGAGGGTCCGAGATTAAATTATTCTTAGTTTTCGTCAGTAATTCAGCATTTACAATAATTTTTTGTTGGACGCTTTATAACATGTGAAATTCAGAATGCGTCATTAAATAAACTGACATGCAGATATTGTACGATGCACCTGGGATTAGGTTTTATGATTTTTCACAAACACTGCAGCGAAGTATTCCTTTTCCAGGCAAAATTCCTTGATAGTATCTTGAATAAGGGGACGACCGCTGCTCTCCACATTCTGCGAACCCGTGCTACGTCGTAGTAAGAGAGGAAGGGATTACGGACAGGGAAAGGGGGAGGTAGCAAGACGCCTGGTGCACCATCGTTTCCCCGTACTTCGTCTGTGTAAATTTATAACGGTCAACGAAGCTCGGTGAAATCTTGCGACTTTATTTTTTCGAGTCAGGCTTTTGTGTTGGACTGTACCAAACTTACATAGTGTTTGAATATTTATTAGCACAAAAATATCAAGACTTTTTTAGATTTCATGTCACCATAATTGTACTGTGGACTGTTAAATAGTTAGCATATAGTGGCATGAGATACCTATAAACTATCTTGAAAATTGGTCTTATTTCAAGGGCAGTAACAGACACTCGCTTGATGAAATGAGCTTGTATTTTGTTTTAAAATAGAAAAAATAAGGCTAAAATGAAATCCGATGGAAATGAGTTTTACCACTGCTCTAACCTTCTTGATGACTTCCGTCACTGTAGGTCTGCTGGTTGCTTGTTGGACAAGGAAATGTAGCTGTATGAACAGACTCAGTTTCCTTACACAAAACAAAGCTGTAATTTTAAAAAGCTCGAAATTACTGCTGTGTCGAATTTATAACATTGTAATTTAGGGAAGTAATTTAGTGTTATTAGCTGCTGGAAAGTATTATCGATTTACAAAAGACAATTTATTTCGGCTTGTGTTAGCAAATCCGAGAAAACACACTTGAATGACAATATTTCTAGCTGTATCTCACAAAGCCTTTAGTTTCTTGCAGTGTAAAAATAAACCCTACAAGACGAATGGTTATTGAACTGCTTGAAAGCGTGGCCACACACTGAGTTACGGTTTTGTGATATCGTTCAACACAAATGGGTTTAGATAAGGTAAAAAGAATATAGAAAACCGCATTGAATTTTATCTATTCTTTGTTGTGTTGGTGTGAACCGGCGTCTCATCCTGAGAGATTGTATATTGGAGACGGTTGATAAAAAGGTCGAGAGATTGTAATATGAATGTGAAATTACTCGATGTCGAGGTTCGTAATTTATATTCTTCACTGTATATATTTGGGGGATGAAGTCAGAGAAATTGAGATGGGTGGTGCACTTAGCACGCATTTGCGAGATGAGAAATGCTCAAAGAATTTTAATTGGAAAATCTAAAGGGAGACGCATTGTGTTTTCTCTGATGTAATAACTGAACTTTTATACATTATTTATATTAATTTTTGCCTCGTTAAACGTAGAATCTCTCACTGCTCCATGTTTTATTTCTGTCTCTTTTTGGGCTTCAAATGGTTAACAACTATTCTGAAAGCGATTGCAAGTTAATCTTTATGAATAAACATACTAGTCTACAAGGAATTTATACTCTTTTAAATAAAAGTCAGGGTTGAATTGTCCATTTAAGAAGTTCGCCGAATTCTGCGTCTGCCTACGCTCCTTATCACTAGGCCGCCACCTTCACAAGTCAGTTTGGAACAAGTGTCTGGGTGTAGCCAGCCCAACCTCAGGTCGTCTCTCATCGCTGGCGTGTCCATTCATTACTGTCGAGAAGCTCTGTGGATGGCCTCAGGTGCCTTTGAGCCCGACGGTGAAACATTCTGTTCCGTACAGAAAATTAGTTTATCTGTCCACGCTTTACATATTGCCAGATGTGAACAGATTTTGCCACAGTAAAACAGTTTCACTTTTAGTGCTCGTTTATTTAGTTATTTCGGGACAATGCATCAGTGAAAGTCTTAATGTCTTAAAGTTGAAGCTCGTCTAAATTATATTTAAGAATTTAGTCCGTACCGAAAATAAAACACCACACTTTACCATTTAAAAGGTCAGATGGATAATATTGGTTCAGGAAGAGATCGCTGTTTATTTTGAGAATCGTACGAAACATATATGTAAAAAAGTGCAGAGTTATTTATTGTTAAAACGTGTGGTAAATATACTTACCATTGTATTAAATCAGAGTCTGAATATCAGGCTTTTCTTATGACGACGTTTTTCAGAGTTAGGGACATTCCTTGTGAGTGGCGATTCACCATGAGCAAAAGTGGAAATTTCTACTCCATCTTAAATGTCGGAAAATGACGTAATAAGCAGAATAAAATAAAGGGAAAATGAGAGAAGGAAATAATGTAAAGTTATGATAAACATTGAATCAGATGAAGTTTCGAAACGTTTTCAGTTATTATGACGCAAGAACACAAATTAAAAATTCTCTAAAACTAATTGCCATTGAAATAATTAAGGACAGAACACATGCCAGGAGACAGATACTTATCTTGTGTTGTTGAAGTAGGCGCATGACGGACGTAACGATAGACGAAGGCAAGTTGCTTTAATTTCCGCGAGGAAACCTCTTGAATGACAGCCACGTAAAAGCTGAGAAGGCGTATTATTAAAGTTATTTTGTGAGTATATGAACTGGGTCGAACTTAGGAGGAATACTACGAGAAGATAAACCCTTCAGCGCTCTAAAATTCACCAAATCAATGTCGAACGTTCTTAATACGTGTTTGATCCAGACAATGGACAACGTCAAAAGCAAACACGCCCATAAGAAAGCCTTGTTACAAAGATTTAAAACCACGTAACTAAATTATGGTTATATTATACGTAAATGTGAACTATACCGTGAACAATCCAATAAAGTCCCGCGCAAAATAGACAAAATAAATTTAAAAAAAATTACTATCCTGATTCACAGAATACGCTTCTACAAGTAGTAATCAGCCCTATTGTGTCATAGCTCATTATAGTGAACTGACTGTACAGAAAACAATCCGTACTGAATACCGTAACACAATATATTAATCTGCCACGACTTAGCTTAAATGTCTGGGGGGAAAATAAGGGGGCGCCCTCAAAATTATAGGCCTACTCTACTAATTTGCATGTAA
>NW_019059763.1:525855-543168 GCF_000696155.1 Zootermopsis nevadensis
CTCTAAGAGCATCAGCAGGGAGGTTCAAGTCACAGCAGACACTTCCTTCACAGGACAATCTGTCTCAGTCTCACGGCCCTAGTTAATAACTAAATTATGCTCTGCGTAGATATTCCTTTACATAAACCTCCTTTTATTAGAAGGAAAGAAAATCCGTAAGAGGGTGGAGGCTTGTGGCTACAGAATTCGTTACTGAAGAGAAAATAAACGCTCTATAAGTTATATAAGACCCAGTTTGATGTTTGGTTGCGCTCACATAGACGTAAAAGTTTTCAGTGATGATGGTAGATGCTAGAATGTTCTATTTTATAAATTATGCTACCTTTAGAAAGCTTTCAGAGGTACTTCATGGGTTAGGAAACGTTGGTTATACGAAACATGGCAGAGTTTATGTTCCTTGTTGTAGGTTGAAGGGATAGGAAAGAAATACGGAGAAAGTGGTAAAGATAGAAGCTGATAAAGGTAAAAAGAAGGGGGTGAATATAAAATCATTCCCCGTTGAATTCAAATGGTATCTTTACATTAGTTTACTAACTAACAAACTAACTAGATGCCTTACGGGACCAGAAGGTTCATTACCGAACTAACAAAAGCCTGGGCCAACAAAATCCAGTCTCCTTCAACTCCTATCTCCCATAGATCCCGCCTGATATTATCCTGTTCAAAAGAAATCCCTGTTTTGTCTTTTTCGGTTAGGTATCATGGCGTGTTATGAGCATGAAACATGAACTGCTCACATTTTAATATACCATGTAAAATTTCTAAACTACGATTTCTTTCTCGGTGCATACACATTTATAAGCATTTTTCGCTGTCATCTGTCGCTTTTAGCGCGATGAAACATAATGTAAGTACATTTAAAAGAAAGGATAGAAGACAATAAGCGAAGAAAAGTGTAAAAGGGAGAGAGCGCTAGAAAAATAGAGAAAATGGTAGATTAAACAGCTGGTCAGATAGTAACTTTAAATAAAGTGGCAAAGGTAAGATGGAATTTTTTTTCGGAAGAAGTAGAAAAGAAAGTTTGTTGTAAAATAAAAATAGCAGTTGCGTGGTAATTTCTGTTTAACCAGCGACAAGTAACATTTTATGTTTCTTGAAACACTATTTTTGTTTTACCAGTTGTCAGCTTTAACTTTTGGTTTGTATTATCCTCGCTTATAAATCCACGCTTCTGCGTGTTATGAAGATGTTTCCTCTTTAACATATCTTTTTATATTCTTAGATCAACCAATTTTCATCTTCTTCATGTTTTTAACTGCGCCTTCAGTAGCTACAAGGAACAGAGTCCTTGAGAAGCTGATAGTCTCTCAGCAAATCAAAAAGTTCCCCGACTTTCATGGAACCAAAAAATTTGTTTACAGTGTTCAAAAGATACCACCCATTTTAATAATGACATTCCATCTACGTCTAGGTCTTCTGAGCTGTGTCTCCTCTTCAGGCTTGCCAACCACATGCGTCCTAAATACCCCGCCAATCTCATGCTCAATGATTTGACCGTCCGAACAATATCTGACGAGCAGTACACTTTTAAAGCTCCTCATTATGTAGTTTCGACGCCCATATAGAATGTCGTAAAACGACTCAATATGCAGGCAATAAACCATTCAGTTCACAAGCTTTATTAAAAAAAACTCTGGTTAATGGCATCACCCGAGTACTGACAATTTCATTTTAATTCTTATTGCACCTTGGGCTGAGATTGCTTTATTGTTCGATACAGTTATAAAACAGTTGAAGGCATTAATTTCAAATGCAAAGTTTATGCTCGAAGACAAACGCGGTGGATTACACATAGGAAGAGTCAGATGTCTTATATTTATTTGTCTTGGTCCTTTGGTAGAAATATACATACGAACTATTACGATAGTCTGATAATCAGTGTAACTTTAAGTCTATTAATATTTATGAGGGAACACTTTCAACCGAAGTTCACACAACGGATTCTTAAAGTTGCGTTTATTTACATCTATTGTCGGTTACCCAAGAGAAATGTTTTGACCTTGGCAATGCGGGCGGATGTTGTCTAGGGAACACATGGACCTCGTCAAAACATAGGCAGTATCGAAAAATAAAATTAAGCCCGCCAAACTTGAATTTACGAGTGCACAGTTCGTGCGAAAAATATATAAACTGAGTTTTGTCGATGGCGACTCTGGTAGCAAGAAATGCAAATCATACTACAGTGGCGTATATGGTGGGGTCTGGTGAAGCCTGAATTTGGCTTAAAGTTTACATTTAATATACTATATAAAGACATTTTATAAAACTGTGAACTTTCGATGTGATTTACAAAGATAAAGCTGCAATAAACTGTTTTATTCTCGTCAACTTTGATATAATACCACGCTAGCACAGGTTATGGAATGCCTCGTTATTTCATTTACTCTAAACGTGACCCAAATTTTCGTCACTGACGGAAATTTCTGTTTCTTTTCCATGACCCCTTTTCATCGCGTTTAGTTTTCGTTTTGGAGAACATCCAAACCAAATTGTACTCTGAATCCTGTTTTTCTTGGAGCTCCATCAGTACTAAGACAACAGCATCGAAAGAAGACACTGGTAGTGATTTAACAGATGTGCTACAATAAAATGTAAGATCGTCTAAGAACGTTCTACACCTACAGTCATTATGAGTTATTATAAAAACTTTTTTATTTTAATTTGCATTAAAATCGTAATAGCGCTATTAGTGTTCGAAGAAAGCAATACTAATCTTTGAAACTAATCACTTCCAAAAGTTAACGAGGAATTGTGTTAGAAAGAAACATGAAAATAAAGCTGCAAGTCGCGTATCACATTCTTATTTTATTAGTGAGTGATCTGATTGTAGATCTATTGATCACTTCAGCTTTCAACATCATGGCGTTTGTGATAGTTACATGATGTTCCTACTGGCAGATAATCGTACTCGTTCAGTTTGATTCTTCCCAAATAGGTATATTATTAAAACGTTGTAAAACGCATTTAAAATTTAAGAGCTAGTTGAGTCGTGTATACATCATCTTGCATTCCTTTAAATTATAACACAGGTTAAATTCCGCCCAATGATTTTGTAGGGTTGCACCCTAAAATTGAAGGCCCATTCCTTGCCTTTGGCAGTTTATTATATAGTCCTATATCTATGTAGGTCATGTATAAAGCACCAGCCCTACAAAGCACGTAAAATAATAAGCATTTATTCAACATATTAATAACTGACTGAATGTTAAATGAGAATGATTAAAGCAATGAATCAAATAATTTACGTTTCAGTGCAAAGTGTTCTCGTAGTAGGGCTACCGAAAGAATGCTGTACTCCATTTGCTCAGGGCTTCATATCCTGTTTCACAATTTATGTTCCGAGGGTGTGCGATTACAGTACCTTCTGAATTTGTTTAGTTGTTTCTGTCTGTATTATTACATGATAGCTGAATATACAGCACAGACACTTATTTATTGATCTGTTAAACTCTGCCACTAAATTAAATTAATTTTGTCTCTAGTAGACAATGCCAGGGTCTTTTTTTGTATTATGCAAATATCAAAAATATAATTTTCATTTCAACCCCACAAACCCCTTCCAGTATCCCGGGGTGTAAACCCTCTCCAAACCATGCATCAGGAATTGTATACTTGGACACATAATTGCTGTAAAAATATTATTATTTTTTACCAGACTACACTGCAAATTATCTCAGAAGGCAGTCGCCTTCATCTTAAAGAAGGTTGTTGTAATTGATAATGGCGTAATTATGCTTGTCAAAAATTTGATTGGCAACACAGCACGAAATAGTATTTTATTATATGTAACATAGTAAAGTATTAGGCCGTGTTCACCAAGTCAGGTTTCACGTTGAGACGGTTTCGAGTAACGCAGTTGGCGTACACTTCTAACTGAACGTTTACAGAGTATGGTAATTTATATCTGTTTAGGTAATTAATACGTTTCCAATCACTTTGAAGTCACAAAATTCTCGCCTGTCACCACAAAAGCTCGTCATTTTCCCAGGCACAGTAAATTAAAAGTAAAATATCCTCGTCAACGTTTGTCTTTTTGGCTGTAACAATTTTTAAACTTGGATCCAGTATTTTTCTCCGAAACCTTTGTTTTACTTACATGATGTTACTACCCAGAAGACGAAGCTGTGACAACTTTAAATCTTATAAAGTATCCTTGTGTTTTTTGGAGCATCATGCCCTGAATGCGTGGCTGTGTAGCATTCTAGTGTACATCTGTACGCTGTGGTCGACTTATCCCTGGCAGGACTCTGTACTTCAACTACAGTTTCCATTTGTGTTCGCTCCCTTACTGTTCTTACAATTTCTAGAAGCGTACGGCTGACATTTTAGTAATGTTAATGTCTTAATTACGAATAAAATATGACAGACGGTTCATAGCAAATTGTCACATGTCAGCTGAGATACTGTATATTTAATTATGACACTCTTAGATGTCATTTCATTATGAATTATGTATTCACTTTCTCCCTTATCTTTCAAGGCGAATAAGTGCTTGTCGGTTTCAAGTAGACTGCAAACTACTACCAAGGGTTAGAAACAAGTAGTCCTAAGTTTGTCTTCAGGGTTTCAGAGTAATCATGTACCATTAAAGCGATTATTTGACCTTAATCGTCTGTGGTTTGTGGTAATGTTGCAGGGAAAATGAATGTTGAACGTGCATCAGTCAATCCCAATGGTGCCTCTTGGGCCACGTGGTTTTTTAAATGCGTAGTGAATTTTTACGTTTTGTATATTTGCATCAGGTTTTTATGATTTGTCGTGTGCAGTAATTTATTTATATGTGAAACAATTGAAAACTAACTCAAATGACGTATGCACAATCGAACCTTGGACATATAGAATACGAATCAATAATGTCTGTCTTAAAATGTATGTAATTAAGCAAAACTTACTCAACTTCAGGCCTTAGGACTTTCAAAATAAGATAAATACGTCAGAAGGAAAGATGGAAGGATTGTGTGGAGAACAGTCTAATGGTCCATAAATGAAGCAAGATGAAGTAGGAACAGAAGGCAATCGCTTACAGTATTTACACCCGGAAGTGATTGAAATGGAATCCATGTTTATATATTTGTGAATGACTTTCATTCTTGTAGGTGGATATTCGACTGTAATGTAAGAACGTAAGACTGTCATTCCTATACTCAGACTACTTTTTATCTCTTTACTGAACATAAAAACAACACTCATGTGTTTTATTTTTTAAGATTTGATCTTGGTTTTGAAATGGATGTTCTCGAAATTCCAGTTTTAATTTCCATATATTTTATTACACGCTCTATCACTGATGCTTCTAAAGTCTGTATCTATTTATTGAAAGTGTTTACCGTGGTCAAATAACAATCTTTCTTTATATGCCTGATCTTACACCGCCGGAACGCTTAAGTTTAATGTGATCTTAAGATATAATTAAGTTGAAATTTGAGAAAAGTGGCATGATCCACTTTAGAAGAAAGTAGTTTCATCAATGTGACGGCTACTTCAAGATCCATGTCATCATCACCATCATCTTTGTACCGATTATACTACACCACAGACCTGTCCAATGACAATCAAGAATAGAAATTAACGGGATTATTAACTCAGTTTGTCTTCAGAAGCTTTTATTTTACAACTTTGTATACATCGCCTCAATTCATTTGATTTCGTTTCATTACAAATATAAAAGATGTGGTCTGTAGCTCTGTTTATAAGCCAATATTGTCTTTTCTTACGACAATTAACTCTTTAAAAACCGAAGCTCGTCTAAATAACATTTAAGAATTCGGTCCGTACCGAAAAGGAAACACCACACTTCACTATTAGAAAGATCGACTGGTTAACGCTGTTTATACTGAGAATCGTATAAAACACATAAATAAAGAATACACACATAATACAATAGGTGGGATTTATTTTTACCATTAGGCTTTAAAGGGGCAGCGAGTAATTATTTGGATGAATGTGGAGTCAAACATTAGTAACCTAATTTTAGTCACTATCCCAGTATGTTACTAGGGGGACCAACGAAACGACGGAAAATGTCAGTAATGATGGCAGGTCTCTGGGCTGATATTTGAACCTGGTACATCCCGAATAAAAAGCAGGAGGGATACTGCACAACGACCTTTGTTAGTATGGCGCAGATAAAGCATTTTCGTAGCCAAGAACTCTTAGAAATATAAGGGTAGGTGCAGCATTTCTTGTTCATATGTGACCGTCTTCGCATTTCGTGAATTACATGCAGAAAAGAAATTAAATTCTTTCACTAACAGAAAGCAAAAGCCAGAATTCTGGATTAACACAGCGCATATTGATCGTAAAATTTTGATGTAACCGTGTTTATAAAATATATGTGGCTACAATTAAGGACAACGATCTGCCTTATTAAGATGGAGTTTTAAGCAGTATTTAAAGTCTTATTTTTTAAATACATAAGAAATTTCATTTGACAATTAACAAAGTTATTTTATAGCTCCGGACTTATGGATCACTCTGTATATACATCTTCACCCGTCCCATCATCTTTAATTTCTTCAGCATAATACTACTTGGTGAAGACCACAAATTATGAAGCCCCTAGGAAACGTAAACAAAACAAATAAAAGAAACATAAGTAAGAGAATTAAAAGAATAAAGGAAGGCAGTAAACTGAGGACATCCTGAGAAAGGTGCAGTTTATTTGTGTTAACAGTAATCTCCAGTCTTATATAACCTGTTCTTTGTGGTGTGAAGAATCGGGCAAAAATATCGCTAGAGTGTTTTGTTCTCTGTCTGATTTATTATACTTTCCCTGTAAACAAAACGACAGTTTATTCTCATAAATAATCGTGACTGACAGCATATCTTGAGGAACTGTCTAACTTCAAAGATATGACTAAGCGCCGAATAAATGAGAGTAGTTAAACAAGCCCAAACCAAGACGTAGATGGAACGGTATTAAATCAACTAAAGTGAGTCTCTGGGAATACATCCTTTGTTAAATAACCAATAAATACGGAAAATGACATAGTTTTATTTAATAGAAAGTTAATTTGGTTGTTAAATAAATCTAGCAAACACTGTGTTTTAAAGAGTTAATTCAACAAATTTCCCGGAATTTTTACCAGTTTACAAAGTGAACTTGAACTTACAGAACATAAAAATGTAAACATTTGCTACGATACTGCAACATTTAACACTTTTACCAGTTAGCCTTGAAATAAAAACTTGTTCAAATTTACGTGCTGTCTGCATTAACGCGCCGCTAATACGTAATAACCAAAAGTAAACGCATAAGTGACATTCCAAGAAGGAGGCATAACAATTTTAAATATTAACGTTTGCAGAACTGCACACCAATTGGTTAAAGTGTGAAGCACAATTACTGAACGTTTCACTGTTGATGTAGTCACAGTGATAAAGCACAGAAATCTCCATCTCTTTAACACGTGATACTTAAATTTGGCTTTTCCCATGGATTTCATTTTCTCTTTTTCGTTAACGTTCACGGTTTGGAAAATTGTGTGATATAGATCAAAATGTGACAGAATTATCACTGAAAATAAGAAGAAAGAATTAAAAAAAATATATGAGTTTCCATGGTTTTGTTGAATCCGTACAAGTAAACATTACGTTAATCTGTTAAAAATAAACAAGACCCCTTCTAATTTGTCTTCATAAGCCATTCTGTGATTGGACTGGATATATTGTAGACTTTTCGGGTTTGTAAACTATGTTTAAAGAAACAAAGAAACATCACATGAGTTGCTATTGTAAGAATATGGAAATGATTAGTGAAGTTTACTATTTTGACGTAGTCTTCCACTAAAGGTTACAGAATTGGTCAAGAAATTCACTTAATTTTTTAACCAGAAAACTTGTTACCGTGTACAGAAAATCCTACCAATAAACTCTATCGTGAGGCACTTAAATCTAGTTCACAAACACTCTGCTTTTATAAAATGTTAATATAAGCTTTTCTTATCAATGTTTGATTAATCGAGATATTTAAAATGTCTGATCATCACATATCAGACTGCGTCTTTTGGATATTGTTATTACGTCTTTTACAGATTCTAGTATACTATGCAGATTGGTACAGCAGTAAACGTTAATTTGTGTTAGGAACGTGACCAATTCAAATCTGGTCTGAATTACTGAATGTTCCGAGCTTTTCCGTGGTTTTCTTTTTCAGCAGTGCCTTATACCACGATCGTTTTGTGAAAAAATTATTTTAATAAAAATTCAAGATAATTTTACTATCTCGATTGATCTCATATGATCTCTCAGTTGAATCAGCGTAGTTAAATAACCCAATAATCAAAGTTATAATTTATTACCTTTTCTTTAGCGTCTTTGTTAGATGTGTACATATGTCTGTTGTAGATTCAATACATTGAAGTTGTTGAAATCTTGTAAAAAGGTAACCGATTAATTAAAAAGGCGACTCTGTATGTGTAAAAGAGTCGAACTGGGTAGGGGTAAACGTAGTAGTAGGAGGAACACCGGGGTCTGCGCAGACGCGAACTTCTCTCACTGGCGTAGAGATTTGGATGTAGTCGAGTCTGACGCAATGTTACTGCCGCAAACTCCAAAGGTAGCCGTCCTAGTAAGTGTTCTGACTGGTGGTCCACCTGTGGAGAAAATATCTCGCGTTTATACGTCTCTGGGTAACCACAGCATCTCAACACGAACCAAAGTCAATTGTTCATAAACTGACACAAAGATACAGTCTCTAAACAGTGAATTCTTAAAACATTTTAGTCTGTCATTTATGAATTATATAAAACTGTAATGCGATAGTGAGTGATTTTATGCTGTGAATTATCAGTGTCTGTACAAATTACGTATATAAACAAACAACTCTTTATAAAATTCTGCAGTTAATTATTGTGTTATACGACGTAATATAAATTGTGTGAAAGAACAGTTCAACGCTGTGAATGAATTACATAAAATTTGCATAATTATGTTGAAAACGAGTCGTAATATTTTGTGTTATTATTAAATATAATATAATTATGTACAATTTAATGTTTTGAAGTGGGAAAACGAGTGAGTTTTGATCTGTTACAAGCGATACAGAACATATATAATTTTCTCTCTTCTAACCGAGTGTGTTCAACGGCAGACTCTCATTGCGAATTGTTTTTAAGTTTGTTGCATGATTAATGCGAGTTTAAATTTCCGAAGAACATTTTAATTCTCATCATCTTTACAATAATGAAGGCGAAAGGATCTTATGCCCGTATTTTATCCATAATTGGCTTCCTGTTGGTAAGTAGTGCTTATGAATCTTTGAGTATAAAGTTCACTGCTAACTCAGAATAAACTAGTCTATTTACATCTCCGATTTCAGTAAGTGTAAAAATAAAGTGTGTATCATGTTTCATATAATTATAATCTTAAGAAGAAAGGAAAGATTCAAATAAGGATGGAAAAAGTTGTGGACTATGCACGGGGTACATTTTACTACACTTTAGAAGGAACGCTTAATAGACGATGTTTTTAATTTTTGAAAGAGGTTACAAATCAGGGTAAAAGTAAGCAGTGAGAATATTGAGATTTGTACTTTTCTACCAATATTATGGCAATTAAAGACGAATAACAACACAGATCTAATATGTGACGTACATAAGGGAAACGTTAACTGAAAACAAAATGTTGATCGTGAAATCTCATGAGAAGGCATTGCATGGGAAAGAAAACCCTAGGTGATGTATTAATAGGCTATTTATTTAGATATTTATGTTGCAAAGAAGTTAAAGGGTTGAAAATGTTCTAGAATCATCGCGTTTCATAACAGATATAGAAAGGGTTGAAAATATTACAGAATCATCGCGTTTCATAACAGATATATTCTTGGCCATTTTAATTATTAACTCAATTTCAGGCCGTGCAATAGTTCAGGCTTTGGGATTTTTACCGCGGATGTCGTGTGTTCGTACCCAGTGCAGTCCATTAGGAATTTGTGATGGACGAAGTAGCAATGGGCCAGATTTTTCTCAGAGTCCTTCGGTTTTCTCCTGTCAGTATAATTCCATTTCTGCTCCATATTTACTCATATACCATCTGGGCGGGGGCAAAGAGTCCGTAAAGGGCCCAGTTTTACAGAGAGAGTCTCACCCTATCACAACAACAATAAATTTACTATAAATTATTCAGTATCATTCCGTTTCGTGTAGTTATTTAGTCAATTAATTCTTTACCAACTTTGAAAGTGAAAAGCAGAGTTTTTAGTAATTTGCGTAGTATTTCATGTTTGTTTATTGAATGTTATTTATGGGAGAAGATTCTATGTTGAAGGAAAGTGGTTTTAATATAAAATTATGTATGAAAATATAATTTTAGTTTGGTGATTGCGTTGTCAGAGTGAAACACAAGGTGTTATCGATTAGTGTTGCGGAACACAGTTTGGGACTGGACTGAGCGAATACATTACGATGTATCAGGCCAATCTTTCGCCCAAAGTGGTCTTTCATTCAAGGTGAATGAAATATGCCGGTCATGTTGTAAAACAGCACCTGCTTGCATAACGCACTTGTGTATTGCTACATGGAGAAGCTCTTGTATAATTGTCTCGAGATAAGATCTTGCGTATAGGCGCACCATGACCGTGTTCCTAATTCTTGTGAACAGGATTTGTGATTGACGAGTTCAGTTATGTGTAAGTTAAGCGTTGATGTGTTTCTTTCTTGAACGCTGAACTTGAGACTTGGAATGCTTCAGAAAGGAAACTAAACTTTTCCAAATTTAATTTATATCAGCTGATCCGATGCAATGTGTAAAATTGTTTATCGTCTGAATTATCAAGGACGTCCGACTTTCGAAACGTTGTGATTTGATTTATAATTTCAACGACAGACAAAGTCCAAGAAAGGAGTTTTTCAGATTATTATTTGCCAGAAACTTTCAGACTTAGGTCCAATATTCATATATAAATTATTGTGTGTGTCTCTGAGAAGCAGAGATCTTCATAGACCAACGTCAGTAAAGAATAAAAAAGCAATGATACATAATTGAATAAATAAATGAAAGGTTCGTGAACCACAGTTTTAGAACAACGGAGAATATATGCGTTCGTGTCACTTAACCAGTTTTACATGTTGATTTAGATGTTGTTAGAAAATATGATTACGTGACATGGGTATTGTCTACATCAGTTCACGTGGCGTCTGCGCAGTAATGATTTTGGTTTGGCTCGTTACGGCCTGGTTTATGCAACAGGACGGCAAAGCAGGTGTTCAATAATTAAATAACATCCTATTTAGGGTAATAATAACTGTTCACTCGTCACGGAATACATTTTATATGTAACAGATCAGCTCCGTTTTTTTAATGTTCTTGAACTTATTCTTGACAATGATAAAGCACCCGTTTTGTTTAACACTGAGAGAAACTTTATTGCTTCAAATATTTGTAAGTTTCGCTTTAGTACTTCATATGTCTTTCTTCAGACAGTTTGTGCGTCTTTATCAGTCGCTGGCAGAATTTCAAGACGAGTTTAAACGATTCAAATATTGCAGAACAGCATTAATGAAGTGGTCCAGTGTCTCATTTCCAGTAAATATATGCCATTTTTCTCTGGACTGTATTCATTTTGCGTCTGAATTTAGTTTCTTAGTAAATAGAGATGATTTGGCATAAGTGTGTTGAATCCTGTATTCGACACGCGAAACACAATATTTCGCGGCCTAGTGAAAAGCAATTCTGCTTTGTATTTGGGAGGTCCAAGGTTCAAAGCTCCTCTCAGATATCGAATATTTTGACCAAAGGTTCCGTGATTTTCCCCAGACCCTCCAAGAAACTGTTGGATGTATCTTAAATTCGGCCTTGGCCACTTATTTCCGCATCCTCACCAATTCATTTCTCATAGACTTGTGTCTAGCAGGTATTTGAACCCAAGATACTCAAACTGTATGAACTGCTCTGAGTCCATATAACTAACATAAGTTTCACCTATCATAAAAACAGGAAACGTTAATTCGTTCACGTAGATTTCTATCCACGTAACGGAACAGCAGTTAACTAAATTGTGTTTTGCTTCAGGTGAAATATGAACATATATTAAGCACAAATTTTCACTTGTTTTATAAATCATATACCATTTATATTTACTCTCTTGAGTTAGTAAGCGACGCAGACCGTCTAAAATAACATAAAGTTACGAGATCATATCTTGGTTAACAAATTACTGTCGCATTGCTCTGCTCGTTATCTCAGAAACTTCATAGAACTGGCACAACACAAGGACATACAGGATGAAACAGACAAAGAGTGTATTGGTTTATTTTGAAGAATGAGGATGAAACAGACAAGAGTGTATTGGTTTATTTTGAAGAATACTTGTGGAAACGCTCAAGTAATCATTTCTCGAAGCACATACTCTCTCGCTACGAATAACATCTCCCAACAATTTTGAGTCTTTGGCCACACAGCGGTGTCAAGTTACGAAAGATTCGGTTCGTTCTAAAACGTGTATATTATAAAACGCGTGTTTGAACATGTCTCGTAATGGCTCCGGATTGGAAGGTACTGGCTGTATTTGTTTATACTGTGCGAGAGATGTTTGTGTAAGTGTGTAAGAAGGCTTCAGTAAATGACACAAGAAACATTACATCGCCAACTCGGGGAACTCTTATCTATCTTGTTGCTTGTAACGGTACACACAGAACATGGCTCCAGATAAAAGCAGGCGTCAGGCTTCACGCACATAAATGACCCAACTTTTTTGTTTTCTTTTCGTCACAATGTTCTCCAGATGAAAAGTGCCATAGCTCGAGCTGTTAGTCCATGGCTTCTCGACTCGAAGGCCCGGGCTTACGCCCTGTGAGATCTGTGGTGGACAAAGTGGCAATGGGACAAGTTTTTCTCCGAGTCCTTCCGTTTTCCGCTGCAATTACCACCGCGATCACCGGACCTCACTCCTCGTATATGAACGTAAAATAAGCAATCGAAAACCTTTTTCTGCATTTATCACTGGGAATTACATTAACATAGTCACAGGGCATTCTGTACGTGTGTGTTCAAGCGAATTCCGAGCCTTGACAGAGCATCAGGACATTTCAACAGAGTGAAACACACGAATCCATACCTCGAGTGGATTTCGAACACACGTTCCGAGTGATACCGTACCAGATGTGATCCGCGTTGCTATTCGTAACCTATGGTTTTAAATAATAGAGCTAAACATTGATTTTTTTCCGTTTGTTGATACGTGAGGCCAATCGTTCTGCTATCTCTGTCATAAAATACACGGTTTCGGACGTTTGTAGATGTAACCGTATTAATTTAATCAAATGTACCGAATGATACATTTTGAGTATCGGCCCAGTTTTGCCTTTGACGATGGCTTGAACCTTCCAAAACCAAGTTACCTTTCAGTACGAATACTGATGTTTTGGTGTGTTTATATAAGAGACCAAAGCTGATTCATTGAAATTTGTATCAAAGTTACGATATAGAACTCGAAATAAGCATACTTTCGTTACGTAGCCCAGCCATAAATTTAATAATTTTCGTGAGTGGATTTACGTTTGAATTCTGGTCGGCATGATCTGAACTTACGTTTATACCGTAAATGTAACACATTTAATAGAGAGATGAAGTGACACGCACGATCTATTGAAGAGACTGTTTAACTTTAAAACAAGCCACAGAGAGATTAAAGTGGATTGACTCTCATACGTACCTGATAAAATTGTCCCCATAAAAGTGCTGTACTTTCTGCGAGTACTCTTAAAAGCTCTTCATTCAAACCAGTAAGCTATAATGTAACTGGGCTTCGTCATAATAGGATAACCAATGATAAATTCCGAATTGCAGGAGAAAAAAAAAGTTGTGTATGGACCATAACAAACATTTTCTGTTGAATTATTCTGAATAAAATATTGTTTATCTTAGGCATACTTTTCAAGTCGTTGAAACAATTTGCACCAGGTCAGTTTAATTACATTTCGGAACTCGCGGACCAACCTCAAAGCTGGACTTTATTCTACATCCGCATTAATTTTTATGATTACTCCATCAAGTGGATTACTCCATTAAACAGAGTCCTTGAGAACATGATAATTGCTCAACTGATAAATTCATCGAAATTGTATTGCCGTGTTTACTAGAACTCACCACTAGATTCAACCTGACCACGTGGAACAGCTAGGTTTATGTGACGATAATATTAGAATTGATCTTACCGGATTCAGCTGCTTACCTGATTAGCTTCTCAAGAAAGGAAAATAGCTACTGTATAAATGAAATGAAGTCTCAGCTCAGGATTTCATGGTAACACAGTCTTCATTACTATCAATTAACTCCATCGAGCAGTGTTTTGCTTCAGAAACTTATAACACACTATGCTTTGGACAGAGAAACAGGTAAGTCCCTACCTCACACCTTTTTATCAACCAGTAGAATGCATCCGAAGTTTCGAGTTGGATATTTTATTTCAGTTGTTTTTTGATCTCCGTGGCCTCGCCTTGCAGATTGTGTTAATTTCGTGGTTTGATTCTTATTGTCTGTGGTGTCGTCTATATTAAGATTAAATATAAAAGGGTAATTGTAGAATACTTTTTGATTGTGTTCAAATCGGGAATGTTAAGACAGGGCAAACAGAACGTTTTGTGCTTACCGTCAGTCTGCACATTTGCGACCTGAAAATTCTCTTCAGTAATTCTGGTAAGCGAAACATTATTATATTTATCAGAAGTCTTAATTTAGTTTTTGTATTTCTGGGTATTTCCAATATTAAATAAACTTGAAGTGTGCTGATTACAATACGCATCACAGAGAAGTACATTCAGAACTCTTAATAAAAATAAGCAGTATGTAAAGAAAGTCCAATTTTTCTCTAAGAAAATAAAATATAATAAATAATGTGTACAAAGATAAATTAATATTACGTGACAGCAAGGAAAATGTTAAACAACTAAACATGACTACTACTACAGTATACATTTATGCCGTTGATTAAAACACTGGAAAAGTGGTAACTTTTGAAATATTTCCACACCTGTAACTATCTGAAGCAGAATATAAAAAA
Organism: Zootermopsis nevadensis; assembly: GCF_000696155.1. The sequence continues at coordinate 540,854 of NW_019059763.1, forward strand.
GAGTTTCAGTAAACCAGAAAATGTTTTCTGCCAGGAAATTTAAAGTGACAGATGTTAAAATATTGGCGTCTGTGAGACGTATGGATTTACTAGAAGTTTTTGTAATTAGTCTTCCACGTCAACATGAAAGTATGTACCATACCACTGCTTGCTTCATAAATTTGTCAAACGAAATGCATAAAGACCACATGCCTCAGACAGTGACTTAAGCCACTGGAATAAAAAAAGAGGAATGTGCGCTGAATGAGTTGAGCCTACTCAGTTTCTAAATGCGTCCTTGCATTCACTATTTTTTTCTTGTATTTTGTTAAATGTGGTGGAGGGAATAATAATATGTGGAGCTATATCACCCCTAGATACGTCTTCTTGGCTTAGCGCTTAATTAAGCACGGGGTGGTTGTATCTTTTCCTTTGCACTAAACTGTTGGTGAATTAACTTTTATTTTAAATTCACTTGTCCTGACAGACGAAACTTAACGAAACTTTGGACATTTGTCTTCGTTTCAGTTATTTTGTCTTTAAAAAAACACAAAGTTTCGAGAGCTTTATGCTATTTCGTTATGAGGGATTTCAGAGTAGCTTCTCGCAATGAAGCCAACATAATAGGATTTTTATTCAGAAAAGACCAACCATGTACAGGTGTGCCAAAAGTATGTATATACGTTATAATACGGTGTCAATCAGTTGCTCACCGCTGTCAACTGTCAACGGTGGTCATTTTGAACACCTACACTAGATTCGATAATTTAAAAAGTGTCAATCTTGACATATGTAAATGTTTCGTTTATTAAAGTGTCTCTTCTTTCATTTATTGAATGTGTTATACATATTTTGTGACATATTCATTGGATGTGAGGATACAATTTTGAGACACTCTGTATATTGGGTGTTGCACATAATATAACTTCCTGTTCACTGAAATTGAAAGCAATAAAGATAGCACACGAAAATGACTTTAAGATAGAAACCTACTAAGCAAACGCCAATAAAGTTCAAGTTTTCCTTCTATCTAGGTGCCTGCTAACGAGGTTTCAACACCGCTAACCCTTATGACTTCAGTAGGGATGTACGAAGCCCGAAAATTGTCCAGAAAACCGGTTACCCTGCGTTTTATTGTGGTTTTACATAGTAACTCCAGCCGAATTCTAGAATGTTATTTTGTAATGCACGATCGTCTAGTTCCAACTCCGGTCCAGCTTTTTTTGAATAAATATTTTTTGACTGTTCAACCTCAGCAGTTGAAACAATGACGAAATGACCTACTAAAAGGTGGAATTGGCCACTTTTTTGCTTGGGACGAGCTAAGCCTTCCTTAATCGAACTAAGAAACAAGAATATGGCAAAGAATTGTATGACTTTTATAATTTTCAAAGAAATAATAACTGTATGGAGTCCCTTAATAATGATAACATTCATCTACAATTTTATTAAGTCTAAGAACTTTTTCTTCCTGTGATAGCTGGACAGTCAGCTGCTCCTCTGAACTTACGGTTCACATTGACGTTTCTATTTCAGCGACAGAGAAACGTGAGCGAAGAATAACGAAGAATGTAAATCATATTAATTGCCGGCAAGGGACCGAAATAAGAGATGGAATGTTATAAGGCCAGACAAAAGTGTTTGTGTTAGTACTCGTAATTCGCTTATAGACCGTGGTCTGCCCAGCGGTTTGGGTTATACTCAAGAGCTGCAGTTTCTTCGGCTGTCATCAGCAGCAGCCAAATGGCGGAGACATCATTGAGAGGTCTCAGATGTTTTTTTTTTTGTTCGTTTCGATGAAGAAAGTACCTTTTTACAACGAGACTAATGGCTTTGAATTTAAATAACTGACATGAATTATGAATCAAGCGAGATTAAAGAAAAAGGCGCGAAAGGCTTATGGTTAGGTACTGTGTCAGTACAGCTGCTGGACAGCACAGAGATTTTGTGGAAAATGTTTGTCGCCGGGAATGAACCGTGCGTTCCACGTACTTTCGAAATAAGACATAATTCCTTGGCGGTAATACTTTGTAGCTCGCTTTCTCAGTTGCAATGTAGGTTTTTTTTTGTTTTTGTTTACATAATATATGCGTCTGTTTTGTTTCTACTCAGAAGCTAGTGACGTAGGCAAAGCTCAGATTTGTCCCGGGTACTGTGTCGTTTGCACAAATTTTCGTTCTGTTGTCTGTTTTTCGATGCGTGGGTTATTTAGCAAAGCTGTGTCAATTCAATATGTTATTCGTGCTGATTGTTTTGAATTGTGTGTTGTAAAGGACGTGGAATATAGATCATTTCATTCGGTTTACACGACTGGAGTTATCAACTTCAGCTTTCGG
>NW_019059763.1:543179-631727 GCF_000696155.1 Zootermopsis nevadensis
TATTAATACCTGCCATTACTTGATGTTAAGAACTTTGATAAGATTTTTTCCACTACAGTCTTTTACATCCTCAGAGCCTCATTTGTTTAACTCAGTACATCATTTAGAGGCTCCGTTCTGTTCCATACGTCGTCGAAATATTCTCGTAAGAACCCTGTTTTCAAACATCATTAGTCTGTTTTCCCTCAATGTAAGAGACCATGTTTGTCGTCGATAGAAAACAACAAGTAAAATTATAATTTTATTTTCCAACATAATAATAGCAGTAACAATGCAATAATGATAAGTGTCTAATTAGTGAAACAATTCTCATTATATTTAGTTGGAATCTCTGCTTATTATATCTGACTGAAACACAGAAAATCTAACTTCCGCGTTTACCTGTTTAAGATAACAAATCTTCTTTGCTGTTTGAAGAGGCAGTTCATAAAATACTAACTAGTAAACGTCACCTTCACAGCGGCATTACATTCCTTTACATTCTAATAATAATTGTTTCTAATAACCTTAAACACCACGTTCGCTAATAGATGGCGCGTAGCTGCTGCATAGTTATGTCAGACAGACACTCATTCAATAGCATGAGTTCTCGGAATTCAAGGACAGAAATGTGTGCGTAAAAATTAAGCTTCTCTGCAAATCGAGTTTGTGAATGCCCGTGCTATTATGTCCTCTAAAGGTCAGACGACTTTTTAAAGTGTCGCATAAATATTTTTAAAAACCGCGTTTTAGGCGCCAGAACTTGATTCGTATTCAGGAGTTACTTCTCGTTAAAATGTGAAACTTTAGCCAATGATTACTTAACTACCATATATATAGTTCTCTAATAGTTACAATACGAACGCTTATTTATTTTAAAGGTAATTGACTATGATATATAAGTGGATTTAATAATCATCGTACATTTATTAGCTGAAATAAAACATGCTTAATTAAAATAACCTCAGCGTGAACTTCGCCGTTTTCGGGGAAATATAGATACGTTGGTTATTAAAAGTTTACATTCAGATATATCATTAATTTTAAAATGTTACAGACCACCTTAGTCTCTTTGTGAAATAAACATGCAATGATGTAAAATTGCTTTTTGCAGTACTGTTCGTTGCTAAGTCGGAGTTTCTAGTTTCTATTTTTTCTTTTTAATTGTGCTCTGTATTTTATTGTCTTCTGCTGCGAATATAATATAGCTCAATACGTGTTTCATTTTTGATCATTAATTTTATTCATGAATTCTATTCCTGCCATACTGAAGTTTTGTGTATTGATGTGGATAAGCATATATGGGAGAGATAATAGATGCATACAAAATTTTGATCGGGAAATGTGAAGGGAGGAGACCACTTTGAAGTCCTAGTATTTATAGGAGGACAGTATTAAAAACAATAAGAAGGTGGTGGGGAAATTTGACCATCTAAGCAGCTATAAACGTCTTAAGAAAACTTCTGTACCATAAAGCTGTTTGAAGTTACTACGAATGCTTCCAAGTAATGACAACAAGAAATCGAAATTAAAGTAGACTCCCGATTATCCGGCTTGGTTGGGAACTGTGTTCCCGAATAGTAGATACCCCAGGTAAACGTCTGTCAGACTACACGGCGCAACAACCCAGAAGACAGCCATATTCATAGTCGCCGTGAGAATCTTCAGGAGTAGTTATTATCGCATTCTGTCTTACCAACTTTTCTTTACGTACGTGCCATTCAACATGTAATATACGCCTAGCATCATCATTAAACAAAAGCACGATAAACTAGCTAAGCATTACAGATTTACCGAAGCGTTGGAATTGATGACTGTAATCAGAGTTCAATGACATCAGTATAAAAGTACAGAACGTCAACCACGTAGCAGCAACTACATATCCGGGAAACGTACCGAACAACAACACAAATCACATTCAAATTATTATGTGAATGATGCGGTATCTGAGGTCTTTGTCTCTTGACTATTGGCAATAGGTCCACCCGAGAGTTAAAGTGGAGCCACACAATGAAGTAATAGCCGCCCACCGGATTGATGGTTAGGTGGGAGCGCTTCGGTGTTCCTCACAATGCAGGTCCTGTCCCTCCAAACGAGAAGTACACACGCTTCCAACACAGACAGCAGAGGGCTAAATGCAGGAGAACGTCACACAGCTACATATTTACAATATTCATCGGTCAATCGTCCAGACCGGCTCTGGGGCCCACCCAGCCTCCTCTACAATGGGTACCGGGGTCCTTTCCCGGGGGTAAAGCCGGCCGGGGCGTGATGCTGACCACTCACCCCCCATCTAGTGCCGAGGTCAAGGAAGAGAGGAGCTATACATCCACTCACCCCAAACGCCTACATGGCGTATAGTGGGACAAACTTTACTTTACTTTACTATTCATCGGTCAATAATATTATACCAATTTATACAATTTTCATAAAATCACGAGAAAAAATAAAAACAAACGAAGGTCAGAAACACCAAATAATTCATCCATATAGTAATCCATATTTAAAATGCCCCCCCCCCCCAAGCCAAACCCGCACGTGTCCCATATTGCTCTTAGAGAGGATGCCCATGAGTTTTGTCACGCGGCTGTGAAGTTACTATTTTTATAATTTGATGTCATCATTTAATATTTTCGATGAACCCCTGAAGACTGAGGCGATACGTCATTCAGAAACGCGGCTACCCATCTACAAGACTACACCTCAGAAGACTGAATTCGACCTCGTATATCTGAATCAGGTAGCGTATGCAGAATGGTTCGTAAAATTGTTTTGGTACTACTGCTGTAAACTATCGGTAGGGTTCATTATCATTCATGAAAGTTAACTTCTCTTATCATCCGTGCACTTTAGATTCACGCTCGCTTCCTTACAGTTAGAGGATTAAGGATTTTCTCTCGTAAGACCTAGTTGAAGGCCTATAATTACGTCATTATTCTAATATCTGCAAGGACCAAGTAAACTTGGTCCTGAATCTGGTGGTGAGAACTGAAGGTAAATAGAGTAAAATGAAGTAACTGGATTCCATTTGTGTTATTTTGTAATTTATTTCTTAATTAATTAATTAATTCAGTCACTCGTATTTAATCTGTATATTTATTTTATTTATTTAATTGGTGTGAAATTTGGTCTCGTACTTTGAAGAAAAACCTATTGATAGTCTTTTGGGATGTTGCGCCGTGTAGTCTGTCTGAAACGTCGGCGTTTCAGAGCTGTTTTCAGCAAAAATCACTGCCTCAAAAGCCCGTACCTCGGTTTTTTTTAACAGGCCAGAAGTGGACATTTTACAATTGTGCTATTTTATTACATCTGTTGACATATTTTAACGTAAATAATTCACAGTTCATAAAATGTTAGGTTAACTAACTTTGCTGTTGTTTTGTTTTAGGACCAATGGTTATAAGTTAGAAATTTACACGTTTCCCGTGGTAACAAGTGAATTATTAGTTTCCCTTTCACACTGTAGGCCATGTTTCACTATTCACATTTAATAAATAGGGCTATAGTACACAGGGTGCTGACAGCCGTGCTGTGATACTAGCTTAGCCGAACGTCAAGTATTGTATCAGTGGTGTACTATCATCCAAATCCTTTTAGTCTTTCATTATTAATTTTTTTTAATTAAATCCGGCTAATGTAAGAGAAAATATGATGAAAGAACTATAAGCTGAAACAATCCACAAATTCGAATCTATGAATTTATACATAATAAACCAACACATGACAAAGTTTCTTTGCAGTAGATTAAAATGCCATGGGTTCGCACTGACAGTTAAGTCGAGTTGCAGTTGGAAGTTTATAAAATCATTGAAGAAGTTATGAGTTTAAAGATAAAACACTGCTGATTTTAATTAAGTCTCTACTGGCCATCAGACATATGTGTGTGTAGTGAAAGTCTCAGAAACCTGGAAAATAATTACATTCTCAAACGGGCTGCTCGCCAGAGATGATATTTACTCACTGCTAAATCTTCATTATTTTATGCTTTGAACTGAGTTCTACATTTCCAGGTTTATATCCCTAGATATTTTTTCGTTCATTCTGTCTGATGGAAGTTTATTGACGTTTCAGATGTGATTTCTGCCTCCTTCATCATGTTCCTAATGACGCTATAACCCAGAAGAGAGCATTTCTTCATATACACCTCTATGAGACCTCAATGCCTTATTTTCCACTGATTTGTATTTGGTACAGAAATTTCGAAAGTTTACTAAAATGGTTAACGTAATTTGCCTATTTGCCAAGGCCTTTCTTTACATTTCCACAAGGATTAACCGGATTTAATTAAAATTTCTGTTTAATTCTATTGCAATTCATGATCTCCTATTTAATTTCAGGTATGATTATTGTTTAAATTTAAATCACGTATTTAAACAAATTCACAAGTTCCTCCACTAGATCCATATCATTATTATTCTGTGTTCGTAATCGAGTAAACTAAAGCATGTCGTCATGTTCTTTATCTGACAGAACGCATCGGTGCGCTCAGAATATGCAATTATGCCTGCAAGTTTGTTGCACATTTGCATGTGCACAAGCAGAACCACGGAACGCATTTATAATGCAGTAATCGGTGACAGTATAAATTATAGCGGTTTCTTTAACGAACCGGGAACTCGTCTTTCACCTGTAATTATTTGATTTTCCCTTATTTGTAAGCAAAATATTAACCTTCATATATTATTCCTGCGTGTTTATCTCCTTGCATCACCTCATGCCCTGAAGAAAAATGTACGTGAACTTCATATTACTTCGATTTTCTGAAGAAACTTTCAGCGTTTCTAAGTTGCTTATTCCAGGAAAGCCGAAGTGAGTTGCTATTAATAATTTTATATCTTGATCTTTAACTTCGTTTGTGGGCATATATTATGTTATTTGTTTTTGTAATGTTGTTTTAGTGTTTTTAATTGGCTTTGTTTGGCAATTGTAAAGCTCTTGAATAAGTGAATTGAATTGATTGGAATTAGCGTTATGCTAGATGTGCTTCAGCTGATAATGTCTGCAGGGATTTTGATATATTTTAAACAAACTATTTTTATCAGTTGTATTTTATGATAACTATGGTGCTTTCTGATGTAGTAGATAATTATGTGTAATCTTTTTTCCCTCTCATTCACCTCTTAATTTCAACGTTGATATTTGTTGCTAGAATAATTGTAATCATCGGAATTATATTAATTTCCCTGATTTTGTGTTTAGTTTGTGTTTCTCCTATTTCTTTCCTTTCCTTCTCAAGCTTACTTTTAACTGGCTTTTAAGTTGTTAAGTCCGCAAGCTAATAAATAAATATTTATTTTCAGTAATTATTGTTATAACTATAGGTTATACCACTACAAGCCGCGAATAAAAATGTTTAGAGTATTATAATGAATGTATTATATGAAATAGGATGTGTAATATATTATTATTTGCGTACCTTTAAAAACCGGCCTGCTTTGTTTTTCGTCTGTTATATGCACACTGTAGGCCGCTCTGTTCCAATGTCGGGTTCCCCAGAGAATGTTACCTGTCTTGTAAAATCTGTTTCGTCGTAAATTGTACTGGAGTAAAGAGGTTGAATAATTTATCATTTTATATTACATTAAGCGTTCCTGTCTGTTTTGAATTATGCCAGTTCATAGACCTATCGAACGTTTTCCTTTTAACTCTTTCAACTCGGAATATTTAAAAATAAGTTCTTACCTCAAAGAAAATACAGCGCTTCACCATTGCAAAGATCCACTGGTTAACTCTTTTAAGGAAACAGTTTTTTACTCCTAGAATAAATGAATTATTCCCATATGCAGACGTACACTCTGTGGTAAAAAATCTAGAGTTACATGTATTTAAAGCATGTGGTACATTTGGTTACCACTGGATTTTTAAAATTGGTATGGGATTCGTCGGTATTTATCTTTATGATCCAGGAATATTGAGAGGACCTACAACACTGACATACGAGTGTTACGTTCAAATAAAGTTCCGATATTTCAAGAGCGGAGAAGCAACTTGTCAATAAACCACTAAGGAACATTCCACGAGTATCTTCCAGCTAATTACATTATTGTAAAAGCAATTACGGTGTTCGTTGGCTGAAAGTTCAGACTCATTTCACTGTCAGACATTCTCTTCTGACTTGTCACCTATCGCCTGTCAATTCGAATATCCGATACTGTGCAGCAAATGATCATGTTAAATGCGTTGACCTTCCACAGTAAACTGGCAGACTCAAGGTTAATTCATTCACAGTGTTACTAACCTTTTGGTTTATGTTCCTTGTTGAAGTGACAGGTTTTAAATACGATTCACAGAATTTGTGAATTGTTGAAATCGTAAAATTTCTCAAATTGGAGTGGGCATACCTGTTCTGTTCGCTATATTTTGGCGTCTAGGTTCGTCTGCTACAGATTTTATTTTTCAAACATAACAGAATTTAGATTCTGTACAGTATAGAACAGGCATGTAAAATTATGTTTATATTTTTATACGTTTCTGGGAATAGGTAAAAGCTTTAGACGTTTACTACTTTATGTCAAGTTTGCTAGGACATGTTCTAAAATTATTGAACTCTATCTATTTGTAGGTTTATACCAACACCAGGAACCTATTATTTTAACACTAGTATCCTTTTTGCACACAACTACTGAGTTGGTGACGTAATGAATAAGTTTAATGAATGGGGCATACCTATGACTTTGGTCCTAGTAAATAATGCGATATCCATTCCTTTTATGGATTTATGTGAATTTATATAGTCGAGGTTACCGTCTGTTAAACTCTAAAAGCTTAAAAGGACAAAATGAAATCGCTTGTAATTAGTGCTAATTTTATAGTGCGTTACGTACTGTGAATGCAGCAAGAATAATAAATTGCTTGTTTTATTAAAACCGTAACCATATTACATTTAGACTTCCGAACACATAATAAGAAGTCGTAAAGTATCCCATTTTTTTTAGCGGCGTCCATTTGTCGTGTAGTTTTCATGTGCCTTGAGGTCGGCGAAAATGTGCGCCAATAACCATAAATACGAAACGCAAAATAACTGCCTTAAAGAAAGTCATAATGTAAGAAGTAACTTAAAAACACTGCCTAGCGACAAGGATGGCAACTAATGTGATTGTTTATAAATAATGTGGCTTGTTCCTTGTTCAGAGTTTCGAAACCTTGTATCTTTTAGACATTTCGTAATTAACATCTCTTATTGTACAGATAATTTTGGTGATCTTTGGCTTCGAATTGTTAGTGACAGAAGCTTGCCATGCAAAAGCGTTAATACTGATTATGCCCATCAATAATTTGAAATAGCTTTCTCTACAGAAAGGTTATTTTGTTTCGGTTATGTCTGACTAGAGTTTACCTTTGGAACTTATAGATAAGAGTGACGTAATTGATTATAAACTTGAATGACCTTTAAAGAAATCAGACTTTTAATGGTCGTGGTTTGGAAATTGTTGCATGAACTAAACAGAAGTTTCTGGAAGGAAAATGAAGTCACAGAAAAGTATTGATTTTTATGTAATATTTTGTATTTCAACTGTACGTGTCCAATTAGCGCTAGCTAAATGTAATCATCCGTGAATGGAATGTTATTCGACGGACCGTATTAAAGCAGGCGATACGTAATCTGAAATATATGTTTGTATTTAGAGTGGTCCTCGTTTATAATAAGCGATTGATGGAAAATATAATTTGTACAGGCATTATGACTTTATTTTTTTCCTGTTCGTAGCATTGCCGCTGGAAATAAATACGTAAAGAAGATTACAGCAGTGAATCCTGATGTATTTTATCAGAATTATGCAGTATTTGTTACATGTAACTTGTCCCATTAATCTTCCATTGAATGGCATTATTTTTGGATACTTAATGCAGCATGTATACGAGTTTAAAACCCCTTCATCAAAATACAGCTGCTTTTAGTATAAATGTATTTATACGTAAACTCGTTCTCGCGGTCTTGATGAGAGAAAAAAATCTGTCCTCCATTCGGAGAGAGAAAACTATCGATAAGTAAACACTCGAATCTCAGCTTGAACCATCCAACATGTTTTAGGTTCTTGGTAATGTATGTAATTCGGAATAAATTCTGCAATGAAATTTTAAAGTAGGGCATGGCTGCTTTCTGCGAGGTTATTCTGAGCTTCACGATCTGAGAAGTTAATTAGTATCTAATAGTACCTAATAAACAACAAACAGACTGTAGGATTTGGCGGGTAGAATCAAAGGGCTAGATGAACAACCTTAAAACTTAAATTTAAACTAGAAGTAGGTTCATAGCTTTATATAGATAAAGTACAAGACTTTAAAATGGTAAATACATGAATGTGATTCAAAACTGATATTTGAATCCGAACGTAATGGTCTAGTGTTAACCACTTTCACTTTGTTTTCGGTATAGGATGAAAATCCCAACCTGGGGACCGTTTTCCGTAAAATCCTTGAACTTCTGACGTGTTTTTCTCGAAACAGTGATTCACAAGTGCACAACCTCAGAACTACTGGTTATTTATAATTACGTATTAGTCAAGTCAGTGTTTCGTAATGTAGAATGCAAGAGGTTCTGAACTGAAGAGTTTAGCGTTTCGTGATGTATCCTTAATTGTCTTCGTAAAGATTTTACTATTTTTTTGAGCATTCTTTAACGTTTGATACTTTGCAATACAATAGCCTAATATTATTTATACGTTATTTATGACATTCTATTTATTTTATATTTTATCCGTTGTGTATTTAAGGACGCTCTCAGTAGCTCAGACTATTATCATCGACCAATAGAATAAATAATCAATTGGAAAACATATGGAAGGAGGTAGTCGTGGCTTAATTTGATATAATTTTTATGACATTTGCCTCCACGTACTGACGAAAACCACCACAGTGAAGGTGTCTGTTGTGGTCTTCGGGGTTACGCCTAGTCTTGTAGGCATTTAACCAAAGTTTCGGAGGAACGTATCGTCTCTATTATACCCTGAAGATGGGCACGATGTGGATCAGTTGGAAGATATTCGATTTCTGAAGAAGGAAGCTCCTTCATCGATATTGAGATAAATAATGGTAATAATAATTCAGTTAAATTCAGTTATTAGGGTGCTTAGTAACAGCCAAGCATTAACAATAAATATTACAATACAAAAAACAAACAATGAACTAAATATATAAATGTACAATATAATAATGATAATATATCAATTCATTAATTTATTAAAAATAATTAACAGTAAATGAGCTAAATAATATGCCTAAAAGTGAAACATTAAAATACAAACAAAAAGTAAACTAATTATATAAATGTACAAATAATTTTAATCTAACTAATATATCGTCATAATTATAGGCACAAACGCCATTAAAGAATCTAGCGTAACATAGGGCTACAAATTTCCTTTGAATCCTTTCCAATTTAAAGGAGTCAGTATTAGTAACAGAGTTCCAAACAACGGATGCATACTCAATTTTGGAACGGACTAAAGTGCTGTACAAAACCAATAGGCTATCAACAGTGGAGAAGGAAGAAGTAATGTACCGAATCAAGCCAAGCATTTTTAAGCTTTGTGAATATATATAGTTAATGTGCTGATGGAAATAGAGCTTACAGTCCAGTAGAACACCGAGATCTTTAACACAATGGGAGCGTGCCACCAGATTGTTACACAATTCAAAATAATGATAATGATGATAATAATAACAACAACAAATAACTGCCACACAGGAATGTCTTATACAGACCGGGATTCGAACTAGGGATCTTCGGGATGAAGAACATGATTTGCTTCAACTTTGAATGCATTATTAATTAATGCAGTTGTGAACGTCCTGTAGGTTTACGTACTTTTCTGTCTCTGCAATTAATTAATTAATCCTCGGTTTCAATCTTGACAGTTTTGTAATCGTGCTGCTGTGTGTAGTAAGAGTTCTCCGCTTGTCAGGCAACGCGCAATACATCAATGTCAGATAAGTTGTCTAGAAGCTAATAGTATAGGCGCATCAACTCGTTCTCAGCCTTGTCCGAATGTTTCATGTCAGTTTATCCTATTCTGTCGCTTGTATTCATTTAGTCAGTTGTTGGAATGTAAATATTTCCCTGCGTCATTTTATGGAACCATTGAGCAGTCCGATTGCACATCATTTTGGAATGATTTTCTTTTTGCAATTTTATTTAGGCGTATTAGCTGACGTAATTTATTTAAAGTATTATATATCATTGAATATTAAAATATTTTATTAGATATTTATCATCATCAACACTTTTATCTGTTGCTTATTTAAAAACGCTGTCGGCAGCTCAGACTATATTGTTAATGAAAAGTGCAATTGTAATGGTAATAATGCAAGACCCAACTTTTTCCGGATAGACCGACGAAAACATCTATCAACCTGTTAGAATAGTCGGTCTCCGGGTGTAAATTGGAAAATTGGGTTTTACGAATATGAAGCAGGGATACCAACTGTTTTGTTGCCACGTCAGACACAAAAATTATTCAGATTAAATTTTGTGACGTAATAGGTTACATAAGATGGACGTCTTGTGGGATTTATACTTGTTCGAAATTATTTTCACGCGTATAATTCAGTGCCCGTAGGAAAAATCCGTGGTGTAGGAAGGTTTGCTGTATTAGTTTAAATATTTTTCAGACGTGTTTGTAAAGTAACGCTTGTTAGACTCAGCATTTGAAGTCAGGTCGGTCGGGTAATGACTCATTGTCCGTTCACATCTTTCTGCAGACGTCCGCTGTTTAAATTACGTTAATATGAAGGAATATATATTGTATCTAACCTTTAGGACCACATGTGATAATAAATGCCCTGAGGTAGCTTATGCCCAGTTCCAGTGCTATTAATGAAGATTTATGTTCCTTTTCATTCTGCCCCCCCCACCCCACCCCTCCAACGATGTTAATTGAAATCGCGAAGTTCTTGCGGTGTATCCGGAGGAAAGAAAAACTCTTCTTTCGACTTCAGTAGTTGAATGTTCTAATTGACCTCATTTACAACTGTACAGATGTTTCTTAACTTTAAGTAAGTTCGTTTCGATTATTTTATATTTCGAATAAATATCGAGGTTTCTTGAAGTATTTTCCATGCTACAGACGAGGTTAGTCTTTTATTAGCACTAGGTACCTCCAAATAGTTTTAATGGTTAATTGCCGTTGAGAAAATACAAATTATCTTGCCTGTTATTGAACAAATAATGTATATTTTTGGCGTTTTATGGATGATAAATGTTGTCACGTACTAAGCTTGGTTATAGGTTTATTCGATTATTCTATGAAAATTCTGGAATAATAACTTTTAATAGATTGTTACCGATTCCTTTAACAGCCTTCCAAAATAATCATAATTTAATTTCTCACTCGACGTTATGAAATCAACATAGTTGATGAAGCGCTGAAAATCGAATCGTAAACCAGAAATAATGAAGACCATGCCTCGAAAATGGAATACATATTCAGGTCTACTCATTAAAATATTCCACAGATTGTAACTGTTTTGGCTTCCTGTAATTCTATAGTATTTTAAAACCGGAGACATCTACTTTATTTTATAATCTTGTCAGAAATTGAATTCTTTTCAATTCAGGCATTTAATAAGAACCTCGGTGTCAAATATCGACTTCAGAATTCTCTCTTAAATTCCTTCTTTTCTTCAACGTTAGGCCTAAACCTAAAAATCTATTTTCAGTCGGCTTTGTATTCCTGTTTTTCCTCTGTTCTCTACCAAGTTTCTGTACCACCATAACATTGGAGCTCTATCGACATTATTCAGAAGTCGCTGAAGTGCTATGTTTGTGGTCCCGCGACTGTACGTTCTTTCGGATAGGTCGAGGTGCCAGGCTTCTGGCCTGCAGGCCTCAATTTGCGCAGCAAACAGCACTAGACCTGATAATGTATTTGTAGCCATAAGAAGCCTTTTCCCGCCTCCGAACCTACGTTAAGGCCACTTAAAGGAGTCGAAGTATATTACTTGAGACAGTTCTGTATAATTAAGACTTATTACGATGCTGTAAGATGTACGGTGTCACGTGATCAAACTCTGGTTCAGTGATCTTTAATACCGTTCTTTTAGGGCACTATTATCTTCCGTCTTAGTTTTTTTATACAAAAGGTGGTTTAATACAAACTCCAGCTTGGATGATTACCACAGAACAAGGTTTAGGATAAGAATCTGTGACACGCTGTTGTGTACACGGTGATGAACCTTCTGGTCCCATACAAGGCAGGGAATTGTTTACTATCTTAGCGACTATTAGCTTATGAAAGGACATATTTCTGTTTAAAACCAACGGCGCAAATGAGAAAAGTTTAAAATTTTTCTTCTTAAATATGCTGTCACGCGTTTGACGTTAGGATCAGTGAAGGTTTATGCCTTGGGTGTGCCGATTAAGCCACTGAATATTAATTCAGATTTTTGGTCAGTAAGTTCCATGAACAAGCCGTACGTTTAATTTCGAAACGGTGGTCTATATAATATAATAAAATTCATTTTTGACGCCAGGCAATTTTCGAATCGGATTTCTATACCACCACTGTAAAATGGGGAGAGAGGAATTAGCTCTATCGATTGGTCCCAACAGAGTAGGTTTTACCTGATGACGGAGAAAGAGTCCCATCTCCGAAACGTCGTGGTTTTATTGATTTTATTTAATATTGGACGATGGATAATGTCCAAAAAACAGTTTGCTTAAGTGTAAGATACATCTTTTGAAAATGTTTCAGCTGTTGAGTTTTTGTTGCCATGGTGAATACTGGGTGGTAAACGGAAGGTTTCCAAGGAAACGTAGAAATTTTTACAGGACATCTGTTCAGATCGTTCGGAATCTTCAGTGGAAATAGATTTGCATTGTGGAAGAAAGACCGATCCACGGTCCAGTGATTCAAGTAGGACTGTATCGACATTATGCTCGCAATGGCCTTTTTCATAAGGAAACCATGTGTGTGTGTGTGCAATATAGACGTAGTCTTGAAATTCGACTAATTTCCCATAGTTCGTTGAACCCAAACAATAGCATTTACAAGTTGGTGTCGCCACAGTGCCGTCAGAATATCTGCAGGCAATTCTTGTTCTCCAAGAGGGTCAGATTGCAGGATTTTATTATTTACTGTGTGTGTAAGACGGGTTAGTTCTTTGAGTTGTTTAATAAATCCGCTTACACTCTTATTGAAGGCCAGTAACAGAATATGATTAAGTTAATTTTCATTGTCACTAGTAAATAAAGGAACATTCTTGCCAGTAATGTGTACAGCGATAGTCCGGAATGTCAAAGAGTGCAGATTTTGAATCAAGACATTGCTCAAGTAATTAACACTAGTGCAGCAACACTCTGTGTCGCCGAGTGTTTTTGGAAGAATCCACTTCCGTCCAGGAAGACTAAGTGGTTTTTCTTCTGAAACAGACACAACTATTGTTCTCCCTTCTTGGAAGTACGTTTTAGTGATGTTTACCTAGCACATCAGCATGTCGTGTTCTTTAGGTGGGAATTTAAACTTAGCCCGGCCACGCTGTGGATCCATGACGGCAGTAAATACGAATAAAATCGAGGTTCTCGTAATGAATGTTGCATTAGACCTGCAGAGACAAGTGAAGTCAGTTTCTCAAATTCGTTTTAAATGGCATGGAAGTCAAGTGCGAATTCGATGCCTGTCACTAGAAACTATCCACCTCATTGTGAGATTTGATGTGTCATGTCAAGGTCACGACAATATCAGTCCAAACGTATGCCGCATAGAGGCGTTTTAAGTTTTCAAGGTTATTCGAAATTCAATTTTTCAAAGGCATATTTCTGCCGATCTGTAAGAATCAGAGTGACAGTACTCATGTCAGTTTGAGGTTACTGACAGATCAGCGTCATGTCATGGTCACTACAACGTCATTCCGTATGTCTTACGAATAGAGGCCTTTTCATTTTTTCAAGGTCATTCTAATGTCATATTTTCAAAGGCATATTTCTGCCGATCTGTGAGTATCTGAGTGGCAATACTCATGTCAGTTTAAGGTCACAAACAGGTCATTGTCATGTCATTGTCTCGACATTAGTCCGTGGGTTTTCAAATTGAGGACTTTTAAATTTTCAAGGTCTTTGGAAAACCATTTTTTCGAACGCATATTTCTGCCGATCTGCAGGAATTAAGAGTAACCATATACGTGTATTTGGTTTGTTCAGAATAGTAAACAATAATGAAATCATATTTCTTTATAATTGCTCATTCCGAGCTGTTAAGGGAAGTGACGTTAGTTAAATGCAATAACAAACGAGAAGCAGAATTTTTCTGTTGTTACCCCGGAAATATAACAGTTAGAGTTAACTATTTGATGTTCAGAAGGAGTATAATTCTTCTCGTCTCTGAAACTGTAGCACAGGGTTAACCAGCTTCGTCCTCATTGACTATTATTATGATTACTTGAAGAGTAATGATATTTTATTTGGTCGCTACGTTTCTAAAGACGACTTTTTCTCCAGAACTATACTCCGAAGGAAAAAGAGATGTTGGGGATATTATCCATACTCTAACGGGGTGAAACATGCGCGTTTCACAGTATATTTTAACAGCTGCAAATTCGTATGTACAAGAGCAGGCAGACTTAAATGGAGCATGTTTTTACCTCAGTTCTCGTGGAATGTCAAAAACAGATAAGTGTAAGACCTACTCTTGGCATAGAATTTGATAACCTTCGAAAACATCTACAGTATCAGCGTACATGTCGTAGAGATTTGTATGTTTAACGCATTCCTCAGCTGATAAAATGAGATTTATTCTATTGTTTTATGGCAATGGTATGAAGATTCCGCGAGGCTTTTGCGTGTTCTTATTTCCACCGTGTCTGCATTCCTTAAGTTAATTTATAGATACCGTATATAGTAAACATTTCTTCGTGTTGAAACTGCATCACTTTTGGAAGAAGAGTTAATCTATTTCATGAGAATATCTGCGATCACCAACCGTGGTACTAACTTTAAATTAGCAATTCAAAGTAACATATTGCGAACACCATAAAATAGTCAGGAAATACATGATCCTCCATTTATGTAGACGTGGACGCAGTGCACATGGATTAGTTGGCGTGCCTTTAGGGCTAAATCAATTCACCTTTAATATATCTCGAAATTAACTTCGCTGTATCAAGGCACAAAAAGCAACAAGTACTTTGTCATAAGCGGATAATTTATTGCAGCCTGTGCAAATATATCCTGTACACGATATCACAGTGACGACAAATAGGCTTACTTAATCTTTCAAAAACAAGAACAAGTCGTTAATCACAATAATTAAATTGAGATTACTTAGAATGTGATACATAATCTTTATTACTTCAGAAAAACACCGATGAATATAAGTATTATATAAGTAGAATTTGAGGTTCTCACGGCGGTGAGTACGAAGATGGCTGTCTTCTGGATTGTAGCGCCGTGTAGTCTGGTAGAAGTTTACCGACGTTTCGGAGGTCCTTCCTGTCTCCATCATCAGGGCGATGATGGAAGTAGCAATGCGCTATGAGACTTTGTTAAGCTCCTACCGGGCTACACGGATCTACAGCCCAGAAGACAGCCGTATTATAATTCTAGATTTGTTTAACGACATTTTTCTGTGACAAGTGTTCATCAAGCGTCAAACCTAGGAGTCGGTCAGCTGCATGTATGGTATACGGCTGCAAAAATTTAATTATTCGACTGGTTTCGTTGATTTATGCGTGAAGGAGTTCATGTCCAAAAGTTAGGATTGTGTTTTAAACGGGACACTCTGTATTATGACCTGTGTCGTTTGAGAAAACCAATAGTCTGTTATCCACCACGAATTTCATTGGTTGAGAGGAATGATTTTGTGTCTTAATGCTCATTAGACTTTCCTGCAAGGTTATTTAAACGCCGGTTGTGTATTCTGATAATGATGATGGATTATACTAATAATTATATTCATCGTGATACAAGCCAATGAATACGGCGGCATAAAACTATGTCGTGGTTTTTATTCAATTAATTACATCACTCTAAAACAGTGGGTGAGATGCCATCCTTCATTGAAGTGCCAGAGTTATCATAGATGATAATAGGTTATTTGACATACAGAAATGAAACCAAAAGAAACATTTAGGCTGGTCTGTATTGATTTTAAGGTCCTGTAGAGAAATTCAGAGTTTCACAAATCATGTTTTCAGCTTTTATTTATTTATTTATTTATTTATGGGTTGTTTGAAGTCCCTATCAGTAGCTCAGACAAACTAGTACCGAATTACAGGACAAATAATGAATCGAAAAATATCTGAAAGTGGTAGAAACCTTACGTATTTTAAGAACAGAATTCGAACGGCTTGTAGTTTCTCAAGAAGCACTTTGCGCCATGGAGTTTGTAAAATACCTTGTTTATTATTGCGTCCTTGCATGTGTGTGTATGTGTACCAAATGTCTTGGGGGGACGGAATGCGTACCGCGGCCATGTTACCTACAACAGCCGCTTATGTAAATGAAGATGTTATCTATCTTGGTGGCCGTGACTGCTGAGCTACCTCCAAATTGCTCAAAACAGCGTAGACCTACTGTATAGTGTCAATATTAGCAGATACCTAACGCAAACCAAGAACGGAAGATTGTTGTCTCTGCATTGTTCACTTGTGCTTTGTAGTTTAGTTATATAGTGCACAACAAATTGAAAATTACTCCTGATTTTCTGAATGTGGTACATGGTATATGAATTTTTCAGGATTAGTTAGCTTAACGAGAAAATCCGATTTTAAAGTATCCGCCAGGAAAAATTATCTTCGTCATTTTTACACTTTTTTGTGTTGAGGCATATAATACAAATGTATCATTTCATCTTGCATCTGCTTCCAGGCACTCCAATAAATTGCAAGTGACTTCTTCTGTTTTTCTCCATGTGGTAAAGATTTTTGTTGTCGCTTGGGTTTTTGTGTGCGTTCAGCAGCCGAACACTACTGCTCCCACCAAAAGAAATAAGCATGTCGCTCTCTCATTGTGACGTACATTTGGAATACCCAGAGAGCTGCATCCTCGTTGTCCGCAAAGCCAGAAAAATTTGGAGAGGGAGAACGGACAGAAAGCAGAAGTGAGATAAACACCAAATAAAATATTGTTTCAGATTTAAACAAGAATTGAAATGGTTCCACACAAACTTTTCGTGGAACTGCCGAGCGTAAGGTTTAATGAAAAACCTTTCGACCGCCCTGGAGCTATTGCACGCTTTCCGAGAGACGACGAACAAAACTGTTTTAATAGACGCTCCGCAGGGAAGCAGGCGTGCTTAAAGACGAGAACAGCTATTCATGGTTGCCTCTAGTGGGATTTAAACGCATGACCCCGACATTATAGTATATTGATAACGTATGAGGACGAGAGTTCACTTATTATCCATATATTACAATAGCTGATGAGACGAACAATAAATTAACTGCCTGAGCTATTGGCAGCGAATATTCAGTCTTTGTTAGGATTCAACTACTCCTCGTACCATCAGCACCATTGATCAGTTCCATATAACTACTGAGTCTCGCCTATCACAGAATTAGTGACTACTATTAATTTCTGTCATTAATTTGTCGGACGTCTTTCAACACTTGATGAAGTTTTGTGCGTATAGACAATATGTGTCAGAGCAGGTGAAGGGCGGAGGGGAAGAAAATAGTTCTACATCCGCCGAAGACTATTTAGAGCACTTCAGAAAAAGGAGCCCTGACAAACATATGTGAAAACTTAAGTCACCTTGCTACGAGATATCGATAACTCGTTGAATCTGTGTGACTTATTTGAGATCGTGTGACGGTGCTGTTGGACGATGTGAACTAGGAGTTACTTCTCACTGATTTGTATAAATATTTTATCCTTATCTGATTAACTCACTCTAACATATCAGTAACAACGTTAAAAGAATATTATCAAGTTATTTTTATAAATAAAATTTAAACATCACATTCGACGTTGAACGCCTTTAAGCACTGCCTGCGACATTCAAGAGTAGACCGTATTTTAAAGAATTCAGTAAGTTAACTCAAAAATTTGTTTTCATCCCTTAAAATTGATGGAAGGGATAATTGTATTTTGAGTCTTCCAGACAAATGGTAAACAAAAGAAGTTCTATCCATTCCACGCT
The DNA here is from genome assembly GCF_000696155.1 of Zootermopsis nevadensis. Next base: position 561,233 of record NW_019059763.1, read on the forward strand.
TCATGACTGAATGTCAAATGGGTCAGTCCAGTCCACGAGTCGAATGAAACTCTAGAATGAAAGGTTTGTTTTTGCCCCCTTAATAATAATAATATGAGGGGGCAGGTACGCGGCATCCACCTATTTCAATTTAACGTCTGATTACATCTGGACGTCCGAAGGTACGTGCTTGGCCTAGCTGTCTGCTAAAGAACAGTATATTCACACTTCTGTTAGTGTTATTTTGGGTTCTGGCGCCGTGTTGACTTGTCGGAAGATGCCAGCGTTTCGGAGAATCATACTGCCCCCATCTTCAGGACTGAAGTGGGATCTACCGACCAGTCCACACAGGTCCAGAACCCAAAAGAACATAATCGATATCGTGATAATAAAAAAAATTGGACGAAATAAATATCGAGAGAATGAAAGAGCAATTAATTACCAAATATGGATATATCGATACCGTTATCGACTACACGCCTATTCGACTGCTTGGCGCCGTCAAACCACTGCTTCCTTCCTCATGCAGAACTTGCTTACTCCTTCTGGCTCTCCGATAAGGTAAGTGGATCTTCACATTGTGCTGTCATATAGGGAAAACAAAAAAAATAAAACACCATATACCGTCTATAAGACCAGCGACCTAAACCTTGCATCTCTTTGAGCTACCAGACGAGTTTAGTGTTCTGGTATGAATTTTTGAACTTCGCTTTTGAGAGAAAGTCTGCGAGTTAAATTGGTATCATTTCTGTATGTATTAGGTTGTATTCTAACTATATATTATAATAAATAATTTTAAATAATTTGTCTGAGAAAAAAAATTAATTTAAAAGTCGTTTATTGTTAAAATAGAGGAATTTTTATATTAGCGGGAGAGTGTTTTGACTGTGTGTCTGTTATGCTTAAATTAGTTTTTTGTTGCCATGGTAACTCTGTTAAAGAAGTCGTATCCTTATGATTTACATTACCGACCATAAAATCATGCGCTGAAACAGTTATCATCACCACATTTTTAGTATTTGTAGTTCTTGACGGCTGGTGTCAGTTATATATATAAGTATTTTTGCATTCAGGGCAGAAGAATATTTATTAGAAATAATTTGATTTTTTATTTTCATATTGATATAATTTTTTTTAATTTTAAAATTGTTTTCAAAAATCCTAGATGGGGCAGATACCTGATTTGCTCCCCCCCCCCCACACACACACCTACCATCAAGTTACTAACGTAAGCTGTATGACAGTTAGGACTATATTTAACTTTTCACGTTATGTTGTTCAGATTTAATCCATAAGAATAAAGTGAACTGAACATAACAGCACACACACACAAAATGCGTAGAACACTTAAAAAATAATCAGTGTGAAAGCAGTTCCTTTATCATCTGAGTCAACCACTGAAGTAATACCGTTTAGGGTAAAGGTGTGTTACGTCATCATACAGACGCTAATGACTGTGTGTCTGAACGTGATAATTTGATAGCTTTCATTACCGTATTTGACATGTAAAATAATTGTCTAAACGCCGTGGATGTGTGTTCTAATTCTTCCTTTCAGACTCTAAATGAAGACATGGAAACAGTTTCTAGATAAACAGTAAGTTCGCTGGTGTGTGATTTAATCTGCTGTGTAACTTAGGAGATGAGGCTATTCGTCATTCTGGAGCTCTTAACTCAAATCTAACAGCTTTATTCATTAAGATTGTTTTAAAGTTACCCTGTAAGTTACACTATTAACCCTTTAAATCCCAGTTGTAACTATATTAGTCATCTGCTTTGACAGTCAATAAATGTGCATTTTGTATGTATGGATTTCGTCATAGGACCTATTGATTACAAATGTGAATACCAAATTTGGCGTCGTTTTATGCCATCGGTCAGAATTACAGTTTAGCTTCTCAAGAAGTCTCTGCTTCATCCACGTAGCAGTAGTTCTGTTGCCATATGTAAAATGAAGTCTCATTAAACGGACAATTAAATGAGACTTCTGGCCATTATAGAAATTCCTGCCAAAATAAATTTATTCTTACAAATTGTGTGGTGATGCCGTATACTGTGGCCCACCACATCACTTTTTTATGCTTCCCGTCACACGATTTGGTAATTATCCAGTGCCAGAAAGGCAAACAATTGCCAAAAAGAAATTGGATGTACTCCTACATTAAAATTGTTCTGTTGTTTATATCATATTAAGCGTAAAAAAAATATGAAGATAACTGTGGTATTAATAATAGAAGTTTTATAAAATTAATAATGACTTGAAATGAAAACTGAATCCCTACAAACGTTTTTGAATTAAACTCAGATACGTGGAGAAATACAGCAATTTTTATTTTTAAAGTGAATATAAGCTTTTCTGTTCTTGTTGAAGAAACACAGATTGTTAACGTTTCTCTGCGATCCTCGACAAAAATATGAAGTCTATGCGGCCCCGCGGTAAAGAAATGGTTGTCGGCCGCTGTTATACACGATCCGTCATTAACCACGAAGATGCGCATCAGACATTAGAAAGAACACTGATATGAACTGGCACTTATGAAACCGTTTCTCAAGCATGTTAACTTGGTCACAGTAAACATTTTTACACGTTAATGGCATTGATTTGATAGCACTTAGGCCGTTCTCGTGTTGGCTGTTGGGTGGAGTCGTGGAGGAAAAATGTGTAATATTCACTACCGGTTCTTTTATTTCCCGTTTACCTTTTGTGCTCAGGTTTGTTGAGACTAATTTAACATCCTGTATTTTGAAATTGCCTTATTTGTATCAAATTTTGTTTGCTTTGTATTTTACCAACGTGTTTCTTATTGTCTGTCTTTATTTTGTCTTTCATTGTTTACTCCGAGCGTTCCTTTAGTCTTCCCCCCTCCCTTCCCCCGCATTTTACTTTACCTATTTTCTTTCTTTCTTTCTTTCTCATTGTTTTACTTTTATGTAATTCCCATTTTCTTTTGTACCTTCGTATTTCAGGTTATGAAATCAGCGTTGCTGTGCTACATTGAAGCTTATTTCGAATATTACTGATTCGTTCTTTATTACAAAAAAATCCTTTATAAAATCAGTTTTCATTCTTGAAATGTTGGGAGACGCAACGAGGAAGCTGATTCTCTGATCTCAAACTTTCGATTCCCTTTGTTTCTCCTTCTCCCTTCAACTCGGACAATTGAATTTAAAATTCCACTTTGTGGTTCGATTTTGAGATTTCTTGCAGAGCGTGACCTATATTTTAGAGTCTTCAAAACTAAAAGCGAATACATGTTGAACGTTTATAAAATATTAGTGAAAGAAACCCTTAGAAATAGTCGAGGAAGAATTGCTTCTGCATTTTAATGGATTTTCTGGAAGTCTTTTCTACAAAATAATTTGTCATGAAGCAGTCAATTAGTACAATGAAAACTGGCAACACTGCTACAAATACAGGTTATAGCAATGTAATATTTCCTTCAGTCAAATGTTCTACATAGATAAAAAGATACCAGAAGCCAACGTGCTGCTTGGAAGAGCATGATCAACATATTGTTAGGGGGAAGTGGAGGTGTCTAGTCAGGGCATTATGTGCGTAGTGTAACAATTATTCCGGTAACAGGCAACGTCACGGTCGCCATAATTACACTGGGTTCGTTCAGTGTGGGAACAAGGGCCTTGACACACTGGCTTCTCCGATGTCAATGTTTTGAACCAAGGAACAAAACAATGTTCATTCTTTGAATACGATTAACGAGCAAATCGCCTCTGCCACGATTAAATTACGTATTCATGGAGCCCTGTTATCATAATTTCGACTCTCTGATGACCAATATCAGCATGAAGGCCTTGCAGACTTGTTGGTTTGAAAAAGATTAGTTGATTTTAAAGTAGTGAAATACTATGTAGTGAAATGTTATAAAATATATGCATTTCTGCTTTATTTTAACGTGTAATTAAGTATAGGGAATGTGAAGATAGCGAGGGTGGCTGTCCTCTGGGCTGTATCACCGTGTAGTCTGTTTACCAACGTTTCAGAGGGTCTTGCTGCCTCCATCATCAGGGCGCTACAACAGTCGACAGCCATCTCCGTATTCACCGCCGTGATTACCTCAAATCCTACTTATCAAGATGGCGACTTTGCTACGAAATATTTTTATGTAATGGCAGTTCAAGTTAGCGTGCGACGTCTGTGATATTATTTGGATATTTGGTTGTAGTGTTAGTATTATAATGTAATAATATTCATATTAGCAGCTGTGAAGTATAAAATTCCACACCTTGGATAAAATCTTCGTTATAGAGTTTTCTCCAGCCTTTGTTACATTCAAATATTTTCCTCAGTACCAGACATAATTAAATTAATACAACGTTAGATGTCGAATCTGGGCATGATTTTTTCTAGGTTTTGCACGGTATTCGAGGGTACAAGTGAAATATTTAATAATATTTTAGTAGTTAAGCAACAGTGAAAATAGTGTTGAGTTTACCAAACCTTTCGTAGAGACGTTGGTCTGCAAATGAATTAATTACGTCACCACTAAAACGTGTCTTAATTCTCCATAGTCATTCCGTAATTGTATCTGAATTGGAGTCATCTTTCTGAATTGAAAGAACGTTTCTTTGTTCTAGTACTGTCTTTCCTCGTTGGTTTACGTAAAAATAAATCTGGAGATAAACTCTCAGGAAGTAACTCTCGATGTATGAAGAATTTATTCAGAAATAGTATGATTTTGTACGACGTAACAAAAGATTATGCGACCATGTCTGATTAATACATTATATACTATGAATTCAGTCCGTACCTCAAAGAAAACACGACAGCTTTCCATTACGAAGATCAGCTGGTTCATGGTGTTTGGAAAATTACCGTTGTTTAGACAGAACCATACCAAACCTATGTATACAAAATGCAGAGTTATTAAGTATTAAAGTTAAAGGAAAGGATCTGAATTTTTGTAGATAAACCAAGTGGAAGCGGTTCGTAGCACAGATATGACTGAATACGTTGTTTATGACCGCCCAAAGAGCAAAGAATCAGACTGATCTAAGTAGGTAGTTAAACTTTGTGAAGTTGACTGCAATTGATTTATAGGACTAGATCGATGTGTAAAATAACAGACCTCTCCTATTGCTTGCTACGAGTAGATACGATTCGATGGTTGAGCCAGACCACAGTTCATTTATTTTAGTTAAGTTTCTAGTTTCGAAAGAGTTAAGCGCATTTAGCTCCAGTCCATCGAAAGTTCTCTCTACCTTCACAAGAAATCGGACCACAGAAAAACGTAGACATATATCTGTGCCTCGGGAGACTTGTTCGAACCGGCTAACCCAGTCGGTGAGCGTTAATCTTCTCCTGATATAATAACCAATGTCTGTCACGATCGACCGTTCGTGTGGTGATGAAGCATATTGAAATTAAATTCTGACGATGGCGACTGTTGTAGGAAGAAACGAGGGCTATGATGGTGGGTGTGTGGCGGAGTCTGCGTTCGGTATTATTCTGGTTTCAGTAGCTTTGTATGTGATTTGAAGTTTAATTTACATTGCTAAGAAGATTTATAAAATTTTATATTTTCAATGCGATTTGTAAATATAATGTTGCAATAAATTGTATTACTGTCCAACAAAAAAAAGTTTATACCCATCAACTTTGACGGTCCACACGCTATATTAATCGTAATATGAAATTTGTTGTTGAATGCCACTTCTGATTAATTTATGGATTATTAGGTCAGATTACGAACTCAGCTCCTGTGTTCAGTCGACAGTTCAACACATCAATCAATCAATCATAAAAGATTAAACTAAATTTGAAACTAATTTAATTTAGATTCTAGTTATAAATGTAACTGCCATAACACTATGACACAATCATCAGAATTCCAGTGTACTCCACGTGAAGGTAGTGTTGTCATTAAGACGGCAAGCCATCCGTTACGCCTTACAAACTATTCATTTAATCTCTTAAACCTAACGATTCAAGAGATGCAAGATCATGATGCAAATTGCAAATACTGAGAACAGAAGTTTTTGTACATGTGCTCTGTGTTCGGTCCTCTTTATATCTTATCAAATAGAAATGTTGTTCATGCGAATGTCATTATGGTTGAGTGGTTAAATAAATATTCTGAGCATTTTACATGTGCCTGATTATACTTTTCATGTTATCTACTCAGAAGGTCACATACGTGAGCCTTGTTTCAGATAGCAACTACTTTTTATGTCAAAAACGTGTTCCATCTCGCCGTATTATACAAGACCATTATCTAACATTGAAAAAACGTTTGTATCTGGACCTGAATATGAAAATACCCCTTTAAGTTGGTAAAATGTTGCAGATGATGATTATTACGAAAGCATGATGATTCCTGTCTCCATTAGGTTGGTAGTATGTGCAGGGGAACAAAAACTTATCTTCGGCTGACATCCGACGTTGGGATGTGATAAGTGGGTTCACCACAGTGTCTACTTCGAAGTGATTGTTAGACTGCTGCAATAAAATTACACTGTAACAACTTTGAAATTAAATTTGAGGGTTGGAGATTTTTTCGCCGCTAGAGAGAGTAGGTAAAATAATGCTGTAACATGTAACTATTTGTGATAATTGTGCACCAAAATGAAAATAATTGGATTGTTGTGTATTTAATTAAATGTGATTTCGTTTGTCTGAAAAAAAGTTATACAACATCACGAACGCCATAATTTTATTTAATTTTATTTCTGCTACATGTAAAGACGAATTTGAAGCCACGCTAGTGTTTAAGTCAGATATCAGTACTGTAATATTTCTAACAATTTTTCCTGTGTTTAGTAAACAAAAGTTCTGAATTTGAAATTGTAATCATCAGGTCTTATTATTATTTATTCAAAATTATTTATTCACAGGCATAAAATTTTTGTCATCTATCTGGGATTCTTGAGATACAACTTTCGATGATATTTTGCCAGATCATCCGACATATATTTGCTAGATGCCGAATTTAGAGCGTCGCTTTGATTGGAGAAGATATGAAAATTAATTTTGTAAGAACAGAATATGAAGGTTTGAAATGGAATGAAATGTATATGATTTGATGTTTGCACACCGCTACAACCCAGAAGACAACCATCTTTTAAATTAAATGGCTTAGGAAATGGTCCAATGGTGGGCGTTTGTGAACACGGTGATGAATATTGGGCTCAGGAAAGGGAAATTTATTGAATAGTGGAAGAACTAAACAGAATCATCAGATGAAGAGTGGCTGTCCTGTGAGTTATACTAATTTCATAAAGCAATAAATTTTGTGTCTTTATTGCAAAACGCAGGGTTAGTGGTATTTATATTTGGCTGGTAAATTAAGCCAGACGTCAGATGTGATCTTCTGGGTTGTGACACTGTGTGGTGGTATAGGTGGTTACCAACATTTCGAAGGAACCTTCGTACCCTGAAGATCGAGGCAGTACTTTTTCCGAAACGATGGTTGGCCACACCGTGTCACAACCCACAAGACCACAATCAACATACTCTATTCATCGCCGTGAGACCCTCTGCATTTATCTTTTTTGGGACACGTTAAGTGAGAAACCAGCCCAAGCATGTGGCTGATTTCCTGTGAAGACGTCATTGAATTTAGTCGTCGTGAAAGCAAAATGTCGTGTATTGACTCTAAATTTTATTTTATTCTTTATTCCAATGATCTTCACTATATAACATGTCGTGTGTATCCAAATATTGCACATCAAAATTGTATTTCGCTTTCAGAAATGTGTTATTTTGGAAGAATGTTTACAGTTCAGTTACAGAGTTCCGATTGGCCCAGATTCAGCGGCTTAAAATATACATGTTAAATTTAAAAAAAAATCCTCAGTTCAACATAGGTTTTTCTCCAATTTGGATTCTTTATTGTATTCAATACATATAATAAAGTGTGTATTGGTTTAATAATATTATGCGATGTAACACGCCTTGAAATGCAGTAAAAAAAATTTCCCCCACTGTAAGAATTAGGGTCAATTTTTCATTGCCCTTTGACGGATCGTGGGTAAGTCCTCATAGTCCTGGTGTCTGGCTTCAGATGAGACAGTGGGAGGAAAAAGCCATTCTACGTTCAACTCTAATCCATATACCCCTGCTTATCGTCCATACAAAAAGTCTCTCTCCTACAAAGTGGTAATTCCGAGTGTGTTAATTGAAATACTAGTGCAGTAACACATTCTTTTCTCTTTACCGTCCACTTTCTGTGTAGTGGCATGATTCATATGCAGCATGTGGCGAAAGCATGTACAGTCTCAACAAAACATTCATTACAATTCGCACATCATTGATATATTGATGAAAAACTGGTTTCTAACACTGAAGGTAATAGGAAAACATAACATAGAGAACGTTTGATAATAAAGTACTAATACCAAGACAAAGGAAGTAAAAGAAATAGTGAGAGAATTACATAATGATGAGCTTCATAATTAGTACTGTTCACCACATGTAATTAACATGGAGGTCGAGGCTATAATTCTCATGAAGTACAGATGCAAGCTATAATATATTAGTAAATTTCATGTTGGACGCAAAATATATGCAAGCCTGTTATAACCGTCAAAGAAAGCTCAGAGATATCTTGCAACAAGTATTCTTACAACTTACAGAATGAAAAATTATATGATCTGCGTACAAATAATTCAGTCACGGTTGATAAACGGTATTTCTTGTTCGTGACAATCATATTAACTAAAAAACGGATAAGTAACGGAAAAATTAATAATTATTTAATCGGAAATTTGTATGTTCCTGTGCTCAAAGTAAATTATCGGCTCCAACCGTGTTCCGTCCGTCTGTATCTGTGTGACAACATCTCTTGCTAGAGTGCTGTCATTTTTATATGGGATTAAGATGCATGCGTCAGAAAAGACAGGAAACGTGACGTCACTCAAGTGCTCTTCGTCCTGTCTGGGAAAGTGGATGTCGCTCCCAAGTCTTCAGGACCTCAAACGCCTGGGACATTTGACACTGAAACACAAGCGAAGATAGGTTTTGAGTTGTTTAACGCAGGATTCACACCGAGGCAAACCAAATTGCTCGTTTATTGAAAAGTGTCTGAATAAAATAATGTAATTATAATTTTCACGAACATGACGTTTTAATATTCTTGAGCACTCTTGTTACCATCTACTTACGATGCACTTCACAGAATATGGTCAATGGTACGACGTAATACGCCAGTACAAGCGTCCTCCACAGCGATAAGCGATGGGTATCGATCGGAAGTATGGCAGAAAAGTTGCTTCCAGCATGTATCGCCTATTACAGATCTATAATATTAAAAACTGTAGCCTATTTGTCGCAGATACTGAAGTATTGGTATGAGCCGGGATAGCTCAGTCAGTATAGTGACTAGCTCCGGGGTTCGATCCCCGACGGGGGCAGAGGATTTTTCCTCTAGCCTCTGCGTCCAGACCGGCTCTGGGGCCCACCCAGCCTCCTCTACAATGGGTACCGGGGTCCTTTCCCGGGGGTAAAGCCGGCCGGGGCGTGATGCTGACCACTCACCCCCATCTAGTGCCGAGGTCAAGGAAGAGAGGAGCTATACCTCCACTCACCCCAAAAGCCTACATGGCGTAAAGTGGGACAAACTTTACTTTACTTTTACTGAAGTATTGGTACTGGTCTGTCAAATTTGGTATTCGCCTTTTCTGTTGGATACAGCTGGTTTTACTTGCAAAATGTAAATTTCCAGAGCTCGCTAGATATGTAGATTTGTCAGTTTAAAAGGACTTGTCGGTCGCTATTCAGACTTCACCAGTCTTAACAGCTAAAGAATTTTTGCGTTTTATGGCCACAAAAGTTCAAACTGGCAACCGTTAAATGATCCAGCGGAAAATTGGCCTCTGTTCACGAATACAGGTTTTAGCTAATGGTGTTTGCATGCTTTTCTCCCAGTGATTTTATGTCAATTTGTATTCGATTTCACGTTTCATTTCCGAATGTAAATTACGTTTTAAACCTGGAGTGAGCAACTTTTTCGCTCCACAAGGAACAATTTCAAAAGGTCAAAATTCTGTTCAAGCCGCGGACCGAAGGATAACAACATTCTATGACGTTTTCTATTAATAAAAGTAAAATTAATCGAATATTCTCATGGCCTACGTGGAGTCTGTAACTTATTTTAATTTCCATCCGTGTAATTATCGAGAGAAACACTCGACACTGAAGTCTTTGTCCTTACTTTACAGGATGGTAAAGCAGCGATACGTCTAATTTATAATCATTTAGTACCCAGATCGAATGTTGACCAGAGCACGGTCATTGTCCGAAGTTTCTCTTGTTTTTCCTCAGTCCTTCCAGGCGGGTGTCCGGATATCAGCTTCAGACAGGCCAATACCCTGCCTTTCTCTTTCATCATACGTATCTGTCCTCTCATTCATTGCTAAATAACGTGTTTTCATAAGGCGTTGTTAAATAACACTCAGGTTCAGTTATTTTGTTGTGCTAATAGTATTTTACTGGACGTCTGACGCCCAAGGATGTTTGATCTTTATATTTGATTTAAAATACAGCTTGACTTATATGGGAATTACAGCTTTATTGTGCTGAAAAGATCTGACGATCTTCAATATCCGAATGGAACGTTCGCTCGAGATAAAATCATTGACGAGAGAGACCTCTAGGGTGACTGTAGCGAGTGTACAATTTTAAAATTAGTGTGCACAGACATCAGTACGTGGGATTATGACGAGAAATCTGTTGCTTAAAAAATATAGCAACTACATTATTCATTTTCGTAACAAATGCCTTCAGCTTGAAAAACGCAAATCATAATGTTCCACGCCCATGATATTTTAACAACTGAATGAGAAAATAAAGCCCACATTGGGCGAGGATTTGGTTTCGTATTACACTAACACAGAATCTTGAAACAGGTAACTTAAACTACAACGGTTGGTTCATGTAACGTTCATTCCATCAGCCACAAAAGAAAATGTATCATCTATTTTGGATGTCCTGCGGTTTGACTACAAAATGTAGGAATGGTGACAAGATTAATCTGTGAGTCTCAAGGGTGTAATTCACGCCACAGGTCACCATTTTGTCTTGTGATAATCTAGCAATCTGATAAAAATAAATTCGTGATAAAGCGACAGTGAAACGGCGAGAGTAATTTCATTTGTAATTAGTTTTAGCTTCCTCCCTGCAGTAGGTTTTAACAGTGTTCAGAGAATTATATTTGGCTGTTTTCATTTGTTTTTGGTTCGCATTATCTCTTACATTGTAATACAATTTAAACACATAGACGGGCATTTCCTTATATAGCGTGTCCCAGAATCCCCGTGCCTTTCTAACTCATATATAAATTTTTTAAGCATCTCTCGTAAGGTCCGTGTAATATATCTTATTTAACAGAATGTTAATCGGAAGATTTCACGAGGAGATGGAGAATAAATGAATTGTGAAATAAGTGATTGTCTTCTAGAGTGTAGCAGCAAGGACCTCTGAAACGTCTGTAAACTTCTACCAGACTACAAGGCGATACAACCCATAAAACAGCCAGGTTCGTACTTACAGACGCGAGACCCTTAAATCATACCAAATATCTGTTGAAAGGTTACATTCTTTCGCCATATCTCTTGTTAACTGGCAAATTAACTAAAAATCTCTTGGTATATGTGCAGTCAAGTTTTGAACTGGATACCTCCCGAGTGTAAGGAATACGTTCTTTTCTCTGTTCTTTGATATATTATTTTTGTATGTTATAAAATTTGCATTCCTTTGGATTATAATTATAAACCACAAACAATTCTCCCTTTCTTTGTTTGGTTTAAAACCAGACTCCGTTCTGACCAAATCAAAACAAGATTTGCTTTCAGCATGAAATGATTAAATTATGCAAGCGGCAAAGGACCAATTTTCAGAAGCTGATGGCATAAAAATGACATCAGCGCCACTCCTACAAAACGATCAGCATAACAGCAAGCGATGTATCAGTATCGTCTGGATATTACGTCGGGCGCTTGAAAGGTCGCCGCCTCCACGTCGCCTTCTCCACCCTCTGAAATTAAACACTTGTAAGACTTTAAGGCTACATGATATCATTGGCTCGCAAAGGTTTCGCCGCGACTCCAGTTCTGGTACTTGCCGCGTGAGGGGGGAAGTAGCTGGCTGATAAACGGAAGCATATGTACAACAGAAAACTTTACATTTCACTTCCAATTATGAACAAACATTTGTTTCTGATGAAGGGCTTCATAAGCTGATCGATTAATTTTACATTTAGCCCCTATGCTATAGGTTAATTGTCTGTTTTAATTTTTTAGAAAGCATTTTTAACATTTTCTAAATATTTGTAATTAAAATCAGGATGTTTGCTTTTCTAGATAAGTGTAAGTATCTTGTAATCACCAGTAGCGTACATTTAATTTTCGATCAAGGTAACATCTTAGCCTTCATTGACTTTCGAGATATGTCTTTTATCTGATTCCGATTTCAGCAAAATCATACAAATTCTCTAGGTTTTACAAAGTAGGCTGGAAAGTAAATTGTTATTAATTTATTATTTTGGACGCAATTCAACCTTATCCAGCTTCGGTCAGCGGCCATATTGTTCTCATTTACTGCAGTATAGAAACTTCAGATCCTACTGATAAAGTTTTGTAAAAATAAATGTAGAAAATGTCTACTCCAATAAGCATCGTAGGATTAAATTCTCTTTCTTCACAGTATATTTGTACCAATGCTATTTCTGCATGATTATTTCATCTTTATGAAGCATTATTTTTCCCCTTGTGTTCATAATTCCGCCTTGTTGTTTGATCAGAATCTTGTTGCAGAACGTCCGTATAATGTGAACAGAACATTTATAAGAGCTTAATTCTTTTTTGCATTCAAATACACTCCACCGTACACCAATTCCCATGCACACAGTTCAGTAACTAGGATTTATATGCAAATTTCTAATTTTGATGCTATACTTATATGGAGCGCTTCGTAATAAAAATATCAACAAAAAGAGAACGGAACGTTTTTGTATTGTTTTGTTTTAACTGAGTATTTGACTGTAATTTGCATGCTTCGTACTGATCATTAATTTCCAGTATTTTATCTTATTTCTTTATTTTTCTAATGTAATCCTTTTCCGTCGCATCAAAGTCATCTGTTTAACGAGTACACGTAACGCTAGAGAAACCTTTGCCTTGAACATACAGACTTAAATCAAGTGTAATTCCTCGCCTGTTCTCTGGGCATCCGAATACAAATGTAAATTTACATACTTTATTCATCACGCATACAATACATCTCGTTAGTCGGGGCTATGGGGCATCGGTTTAGCATTTTACTAGCATAACTCTTTAAATCTCTCTTAATTCCGTGTCAGTCACCCATTGATTGACTTCTCATTATTCAGTCCGTACCGCAAAGACAACACCCTACTTCACCGTTACATAGATCAGTTATTTAACGCTGATCAAGTAAATAATCGATGTTTAATCTGAGAATCATACGAAACTCTTACATAAAATCTGGGTGGAAAATGCAGGGTTAATGATTATGAAGCCATATAGTACATATATACAGTTATATGGCTCTAAAAGGTTAATAGTGTTATCACCAGTAAACATAAAAATTCTTGTTGTTAAAGGACTCTGCCTTTGAAAAGTCTTGTCTTACGAAAAAGTGCCTTCAGATTTGGGTCTTATAGCGACAGCCGGAGAACATAATTTTAAAATAAAAATAAGCGTGATCATAAAATTTGAGTAGCTATATTTCAGATTAACGTATTTTCAGGTTCCAAGAAGTGTGTTCAGAATAACGTATTTCTTGTGGAGCGTCATGACGCCTGTTGGGGGTGTCCAACGAACAGGCTTGTCTTAAATGAGTTAGTTATCATGCGTGTTGTATGTTATCGGATCACAGTTTATTGTATATTAACGGCGACACGGAATGATTGGTAGTTTTCGGCTAGCTATAAAATAAGAAGCCTCGAGCATATTTTGTTTTGGAAGCCATATTTCTTCAGATCTCGCTGCACGCAGTTGGCGCCAATAGGAGGAAAGGAAAGTATGAGAATTACTACCTCCTTTTTCATCAGAATATTATCGCTAGCAACAGCGAACAGTAAAGATTCTCTTATCGTTAGAAAAATATGGAGTGGTATAACCGGTAACAGGGGCTTAGAATAAGTATTACCACGCAGAAGACGATTTAAACTATTTATTTATAGGTTATTTAACGACACTTTTTCAGTATCTCAGGCTGTGTAGCGTCTAATGAAAGAATGATAGTGAATAATGAATCGGAAAGGATGTGTGGCCTAATTTAAGCTACTATAACGGAATTTACTAGGAGGGACTGAGGAAAACCACGAAAAACCCCGGTCAGGACAGCCGGTAAACTGTTATTGTATTTTGAACTAGTCTTATATTGTAATTATATTCTAACACTTGTGTTTTTGCCAGATTTGCAGTGGTTTTTCATACACGTTTTATGTAGGCCGTCGAAGTTATATAAAACATGGTAGTAGATCTACATACTATTGTATTTGGAGGCGAAAACTGTCTTGTTATGTTGCATTAACAAAGCCTTCTTCATCGCCGATTTTTCCAACGCATATTAAATTATATGCGTAAAATAAATGCAAATCAACCTAACCGAATAAATGCTTTTGTACACATAATCAGTTATGTTCTGCACAATTTGCATAATTTAGTTCAAATCCGGTTTAGCACTTCATTTCATCTTTATTACAGCGTAATTTTCTGCCCTGCATGAAACAGCAATAAACGCTTACAGCAGAAACCAGGCGAGTGAAGACAGCTCAAATACGCTGCATAGCAGCGCTGTAAAAGAGGGTTAAGTCCTTCCGTGACCTTGAAGCATTCAATTTGATGTTTCCTACTATAGATACCGGATCACATATACCATTATTCTAAAGTTAACATTACATATTCCCACCCTTGGTTTGGATGTACCTGTCCGTTTCTGCATCGCAGACCACATTAATGAGAACCGTTCTTTTGCAACATTGCCGTTTGCGTCTGTAAAACTAGTAGAATAACGCTATGAAGTTTGCATTCATGCATACAATGACCAAGTTGCTAGTTCGCCTTGCTACAGTCGAAATAAATTATCTCAGAGATACAAAGGAAGAATCATGAGGCAGGTAGCAAACTAAAGCATAGAATCCTCACCAGAATTTCATTTCTGTCCATTCCGTTGCCTTGTAAAGAGAAGTAAGCCTACAAAATGATAGGAAAATGCACTCGGATGTACAAAGACAGTCCACGACTAGGAATTTTAATCTTATTTCTTTCTTATGTGTTTATTTCTTTTCTTTGTCAGTGATTTAAATAAGAAACGCAAAGTAGTTGATGTTTATCCTTCTTCTTGTATCTTCTCTCGAAGCTGCGATTTAGTGGAATTATTCTCAAATAAGAACATTTTAGAATATAATAAAGGAAAGAAGGAATTTATTTGATAACCTCATAATTTTTTGTGTATTTCTTTTTACCCTCTCTCACGACCAGTTTTATTCATCCGAGTAGAAGGATAATAAAAGATCTTATTCAGTTCGGTGAGATTGTAGGTTCATACGAGCTTAAAAGACTGACGTTAAAGAAAGCGATTATAGTGCATTGTAATAATTTGTATGTATGTAACAGCTAATGTCTGTCTGTATGTTCATTGTTTATCATTGTTAACAACAAACATACGTTATTTATTTTCAGAAAATACTTTGCATTTCGTGATAGGAATTATTTTAAAAATGTAATACGCTCCCATAAAATAATCGAAAGACTGTTCTACCTAGGTCCTAATGATTTCTAGAAGTAAGGCCGTGATAAATGACTACCGTGGCACCGTTCTGACTTTTAAGTGGTTACAGTTGTTTCGGAGGAACATCCTACTGCCATCTTCAGGAATGAAATTTTGAAAAATTCTATTTGGTGTGCCCAGGCACCATACCATAAAGTGTACTTTGGTAATGCAATTGTCACGAATTCTGTTGGATGGATGTGAACTGCTAGTTTTACACTTAGGCTGATTTTCTTTAAGGGAGGTTGCTGGATGAGGCAATGAGCCGGTTTGACCGCTGTGGCGAATAGCAGAAATGATGTTAATGCGTTTTTTTAAAAAAAATAATCTAGGAATCACATTCTTTCCAGACAATTTTACGCTTTAAAAAATGTACCATGACCCACGTCTCTCTACTTACCTACGCGTTTAACCCTTATAACATGTAGTCTACTTTTCTCTACTTCGCTTTACCTGTTCAACTTTCGTAATGTGTAATCCCACTTCGCCGTTTCGTTTTGCTCGTTTCACCTTCCCAATACGTAAGTTATATTCCACCAAACGCCAGTGGCTGTCTACAAGATGTCAGTGTCTGGCTGTAAAACAAAATTGTGGGATCATTAGTTCAGTTTCTCGCCGAATAATCATTTGCTTTGGTTGGGATACAGAAGAAAACATGAGAATCCTCACAAAAGCAGCTGTGTCATTTCAGCCGTTGAGCTCGGATGTTGCGAAATAAAGACGTGGAAAACTTATTTAGATCTGGACAGTTGGAAAGATTTATGTGAATGCCTTCTCGCTTTTGGAAGACAGTACTGGACCGGTCACGGACAAAAAAGGTGCTGAAGTCGCCTGTCTTGAATGGTGCCACATCACATGTGCCGCCTGCCAGTTTAGACAACACTCGTGTCAGCTGTGTCGGACAGAACAAGGCACCAGCAGGAGTTATCTTCCGAAACTGCCGTAAATCTGAAAATTTTTGGATCTTTCTTTCGGCTAAGGGAGGAGGGTTTTGGTAGATGTTTTCTAAAGCCAATATTCACGCTAGAGGAGGAGGGTTTTGGAAGATGTTTTCTAAAGCCAATATTCACGCACTGCGTCAGGGTCTAGAGATTATTTTCACTTGGGCGCTAGATGGGGTTGTTTGGAAATTACCTTGGTCCTTAAAACCTCGCGAAGAACATAAAAATTGCGAATCCAAATTACCTTGGTTCATAAAGCCTCGCGAAGAACATAAAAATTGCGAATAGCTGTCAATTATTTGCACTCATTAAACATGCTACAGTATACATACAATGTTAGTATATGATTTGGACAGAGTAAGCTAGAATCTCTGGTGTTTTCAAGGTGTTAAAGACGTATAGAGTTAGGAAGATAACTTTCCTTTTCCACTTTGAGGTATTATAAATTTAAATAGCATATTACAAAAATTTAATTATTTGTGATTATTCGTGGATTATTTTAATGTGTGATTGCGTATTAATTATTCTCTTTTCTAAGGGCTTTTTGGCTTTTCATATCCACTGGGACATACCGAGATAGAAACCTAAATTACTGTTCGATTGTGTAAATCATTGAAATTTTCCATGTAGTAACAACATCGAAAACCATGCTTTGACAGCATTCACTAACAATATTACTAGTTTATGTTTTGTTACTTCGAATGAATATGCAGTTCATAATGACGCTCAGTTTTGATTTTGGTATTTTAATTACTTTATTTTGCTATGGAAACGTTATAACCAGTATACGGCATAGTGACTAAATCTGTTTAAAACACGATGATAAATAAAACATATCTTAATTGTAAATATTCTCATTTACAATGTTGAATAACAGAGTTTGCTTTGAACAATAAAATATGTAGATGATGTTAAGGCTACTGCCACGTGGATATTTGTTTAAAAGCAATTATAGTTCAGCCTAGGTTTTAGACTCGCGTCATACATCAGGGTTATTAACATAAGGACCGGACATACGTGGCCCGCGGCTTTATTAACATCCTTGTCTTTGGATAGCAGATTCATCATCTTGTGTTTCTCATTTATGACTTCATTCACAACTGTAGTATTCATAAATTATGTTATGCAATAAGGGATGTCATGTAATTACAAATTGGTTTTGACTACAATGTTATTGTTAAGAACAAATGTATTCCTATAAAATACTGGCTCCAACCGTAACTCGGTATGGGGGGCGATGTGATGGTTCTCTGACACGCATGTTTTACAGAGCACATTTAACTGCATGTCATTGCTTAAGGCAAATTCGTGTCGAGTTACACTGCTTTTATTTTTGTTGTATATGTTATTAATTAGTATATATATAATTTAATAACTTTTATTGTTTCATGTTCAAGTAATTTATTTATGTTATACTAGTTTTAGTTTGATTTGTTTCCATTTTGACAGTGATTAATCATATTACTTTTTATTTTGCTAATGATAGTTCGAGTTGAATTAAGTTGTTTGCCTATTATTTTCTACCTAGATATCTTTTATGTTATTTTATCTTGAAAGACCGATAAAAAATTAGTTATCTATATATTAATCTTTATGGTTCTAATAGAATGTGGGAAGTGGAACTGAATCGTTGCAAATATTTCTCGAATGTAATAGACTCTTAATTTTGCCATTAATATCATTTTGATTTACTGTAATTTTCAAGTATCTGAACGTTGTTGCGTTTGCATAAAGCTGCCAAGATGTCGCTAATTAAACAAATAAATCTTTAAAATATAACAAAAATGAGACTAGTGGCTTAAAATATAAACATGCAAGGATCAAGGAAAATTTACAATTAGAATATTAAAAATAAAATTCCTTCTTGACAGTGTTTAGGAATAATTTGTAGGGGACACATGTGTTAATAAGTAGACATAAGACAACAATCTTTAAGCTTTACCGTCGCTTGTGTTGAATATTTAAAGTCCTCACTGATGAGAGTAATTCCACGAAATATGAATGACAGTGCGTCACTTTGAATATAGCCGGATACGTTCCTATCTCGCGAACGTAACGTGCGTGTTTTCGTTGGCACTCCTGTTCAAGACGCCAAAAGAGTTATTATAATTAGATTTTGATTCGGCGTTTAAAATATTCTACAAAGGAACCGGTAGATATTGTACTATTTTTACGGAGTTCAGCTACCTTTTTAAAATAATGGACAAACCGACATTCTCACCTGTGTTTTAAATTTATTTCTGCTGTATTAAACCTTCTTATAAACTAGAATAAATAGTCAATTCGTTTATAGAATCCCATATATTAAAAACGTCCAAAAATGCAGATGTCTATAATGAAACTGTGATTTGTATTACTGTGCTTTTAAATATGTCGTTTCGTCAGCAACAGACTAATGGATTGGTTGTAGTTGAATACAATAAACATTTCAAGATTGCTTGAGATTTAAATTCAACGGACAGTGTCTAATAAGTCAGTGACGTACTTAAGTCGTGGATGTGTTAAAATAATGCATTAAGATTAATCTGTGCAAGTAATAAACACTGATTAAATGTAAAGAGAGAAGTTTTTGCAAATCACGTGTTTCTAATCTGTTCTTTGAATTTTTACTTAGAACGAGTGTGTTATTAAATGTATTCTTCCAGGCTGTGATTTTATGGCTGAAGATGTGTTTAAATAACTGGTTCAGTGTTGACAAAGTGTGTGGGTGTGTTGATCGCAGAATGTTGGTCACACTGCACTCCCACACTTCAAACTCTCTAGACGCATTCAAAGGATTTATCACCCGAGTTTTCTAGGATTTTTTGTGTGCTGGAAGACGGGAGATTAGTACTTTGGTAAAAGGTTATGTAAGTTAAGGACTCAGGCTCAAAATGTTTATAGTGAAAATGTAGCTTACTTGCTGGAGAAGGTCGTTTATAATCCATTGAAGATTCTAGGACCTGCATTCTGTCACTCAGCTCGCTAAGAAACACCTGTTGTAACAATAAATTTTGCTATTCGTTTTGTAAAGGGTTCTGACGATGGTGGATTACACTTAAGGCTAGCTCCATCTGACGGACTCAGCTGAGTAGGTACCTCTCGCCTGAAGACGGAAACATCGAGTTTCCGAAACGTCGTGGTTTCTTTCTTTTAACAAGGACGATGAAAAAATTCCAGACAGTGAATAATTTTATGAATAAATTTTTCGTTTTTCCCACAATTATCGAGTTCATATGATCCTGAGTAAACAAGGAATATTTCTTGAAAGAACATTAACCAGTTGATATTTGTATTGGATATGGGTTATTTCCTTTGCGGTACAAAACTCTTAACCATTACGAATGTCAACTTGAAAATTCTCTTTTTTTAAAAAAAAATCTGTTTACAGTGAGAACCATAGGAAACCCATAAACACGAAACGAAGTAGTACAGGTACCATTGGGCTTGTAATGGCTACTTTTTGTACACCCACTGGAAGGTGCAACGTTACCGCGATCTATTTGAGAAGTGATGTCAAGTTACACGGCGTTCATTGAATAGTGAACATTGCGTCAGATCACACCATGTAATTACAAACATCGGTTACGACGCCAAGCGCCCACTAATGACCTTCGTTACATTGACAGACGAGAGACTCTTTGGTATGTGGGGCTCTGAATGATGCAAGATCTATGGCACCAAATTCCAACGTAACAGTACGTCACTGCTCACCCACGCTTCGTCTATCACACCCACGTAGACGAAGTTCAGATTGCTTACATGAAAATGGGAAATTGTATTCTATTCCATTTTTAATTCCTGTTTTGACTTGACCTGAAACTGTTACGTTAACTGTTTTCGCTGTTTCCGCACGGTTCGTGAGCAGAAACAAATTAAATTCCATGAACAAAGTTAACAAATATTCGATTATTAGTTCTATGAAGCCTAGTGGTAACTATATGTACCTTTACTTTAACATTAACTAACCTTGAATTTTATCCACACGTTGTATTTATTAATTTGTGTGTTTATTATAATAAGCAGTGATCATTTCCTAAACATTATTAACAAATTGATATTTGTAATGGAGATGCGTTGGGTTTTCTTTTGAGGTAGGAGCTGGAATTTTAAATCGTGTTATTTTATTATTTTTCTGCTTGAGTGAAATTAATTATTCTCAGAAAATTAATCGTCAATAACAGTATTGTAGGCCAGCTTTAATATGAGTTCCATCAGTTAAACTTACAAGACTGAAGTTTTTTCTTTTCTACTTTAATGTAAAACATTGTAAAAAGATCCTCTTCATTTTAAAAATGTAGTTATCTCGACCTTAAAGCACACACTCGTGAAATAAACAAACCTCTTCAGTAGAAACAATTCTGAGAATATGTCCCCCAACATTGTCTCTTATTTACAATTAGCTGAGCTTCGAATAATAAACAATTACAGATCCGTCGGGTAAGTTTATTTATCCGTTGACATAGCCAGTTTTATACGTTTCAGATGAAACTCTCTTCTTGTCAGAAATACTTCTTAAAACTACTAGCCATTTAACAGAATCTATCTCAGACAGATAAAAACATATTTTTCCACAATTATCCGTTTGCTCCATGCTGCGAGTATACGAGCATAATTTTCGAACTATGCATGAATATACGTATGGGAATTTCCCTTTTATATTTTCGTAGGATTTGATTTTTTCACGGCGGTGAGTATTAATATGGCTGCCTTTGAGTTTTAGCGCTTTGTAGTCTCGTAGAAGTTTATCAGCGTTTCAGAGGTCTTTGATGCCTCATCGCCCTGATGATGGAGGCAGCATGTACCTTTGAAACTTTGATAAACTTCTACCAGACTAAATGGCGTTAGAACCCATTATTTTCATATTTGTTTATTTTTAACCGTCTCATTAAGCTCAGTTACCTTGTGCTGATATAAGGTACGAAGAATAGTAAATATTCGTGTTTAATATATTTGGCACAGAAAGGTGTTTAAGGACAATATCTCAGTTCTAATCGCTTGTAAGATATTTGTTGCCTGAAGGTGGTAATGTTACAGTTATGTCATAAATGCGTAAGTATCTTTCAGCATTGAGATGTAGGTTTATACTGAACTCAAGGGAATTCAGAGAAGTGCATCTTTAAAGTATTTGCACATTGCTGATATCCTGAAGCGATTTAAGTCAGATGGAATGAAATGGGTGCAGCGTGTAACGGCAATACTTTGCATGATTTAAGTGATGCTCGTAAAATACCTGCAATTATGTTAGCCTTACCTTTCAGTTCAGATTTATGTAACCATGGTCTATCTAAACGCTCAAAGCTTCGAGTTTATAAAACTACGTATAATTTTACCCGTGGTTTTAAATGGCTACAAAACACGTTGTTAAATCTGAGGAAAGAATTTATGAGGTAGGAACGTTTGAAGGAATATATTTGGATCTAAGTAAGATGAATAAACATGGAGCTATAGAAAATTACATGAAATATATGATGATATGTAATTGGAGTAAATCAAGAAGGTTGAGATGAAATGGGCATATGGGATTTATGGGGGAAATGCATACAGAATTTGGTCGAAAAATCTTGCCACTTTCAGTCGCTATAAAAGTAGGAAATTTTGTGACCTCGTGAACATATTTTCGGGAGACCTTGTGGTTGGGTCTTGAGTTGGGTTGTTGGGTGATCAATTAAAACGGCAAAAATCCTTATGGATTCCATATAACAGATTACGGAGTTGTTAAATAGTAAGATAAGAGCCCTTGTAAAAGTGTTTACCTTCTAAATATTGCATTTAGTCTTGTAGTTTGCATTGCGAACATAATTTCAGAACTCGCAGCAGGAAGTGAAACAGAATTGCAAGTAATTTTAATTGAATTTGCAGTGTTATTGAAATGTCTTAATATCTTCTCTCTGGATTAACGATTTACGTTCATGATTAATACAAATTTTCTCGTGTTAGTTTAAACCATTCAGTGCTGTTCGTTACTGTGTGTATCGTTTCTAATTTAGAACCTCTGTTGTGAACCATATACAAATCGATTCAGTCAAATCTGGCATTCGGTACTGTCGTATTTTAAACCTTCAGTTAAACATAGAGTACTAGCTTATTCATCAAACATCGATCACAAATCCGCTACCATGTCAAGCCACCGGTATCGAAATTTCAACTTGGACGTACGCAGTAATACAGACATTCCGAAATTTATAACAGTTCAGATGTGAAATCTTTTATTTGCATATATTCACTTCACTACGTTTCAGTATCTTTCAGTAAAACGTTTAGCATCAATCTTAATTATTATTAATTTTCTTCCATTAACTTATTCGTAACTTCCCTCAAGTAATTTTCCACCAGAGACAGATGAACGTGTCTTGTCTGTTACGTTAAATTATTCGCACTAAAAAGGAGATAATTTTTTTTTGTATTTCTTACTTTTTTCGAAAACTTCATTCCGGTAGGACTTTAAAATAATGTGTTGTTAATAATATATTTATATAATCCAGCAATGGGATGTGTTTTAGCTAGTGTATCAATATCTTAACCTGGTGAGAAAAGTTTGTTGATTCAGACCCTAACTAGTATGAATTTTTATATCTGTTTTAAGTATTTTAAATTTTATTTTGTGTATCCAATACCAAGTCTTCATATCAGCAATTTCGAACGGTGTATGACCACTCACTGTTTATAACATCAAGTATATTTCAGTCTCTAAATTTCGTTTTGCATTTTGTTTGATGTTTACACAAGACATTTATTACCCTCATTAAAACACCGGATTAACTGCAGTGAATAAATTACGACCTCACTTTACATGGTCGGTGGAAGGAAGATAACATATGTCAACATATTGAACCATGGGCGTTGTTAGCACGCATGTCACGTGCAAAGTTAAGTCAACAAACTGGTAGGCTAATGTAAGGGAATGTGATCTGCGCTGTGCCCCATGGTATTCAGTTTGAGGGTCTCCAAAATCTGCTTTCAGGACCACGACGCTTCTGAAATTAGTTTTGTTTGAGAGTGGCAGTTTTCTTCCGAGATCAAAGACGAACCAAGGATATTGGAGTTAGAGAATAATAATATTACAAACAGAATCTCAGACTGGAAGTAAATGTAGGAAACACGAACATGAAGAAAGGATGGAAGAAGATGATAAAATTATATTCAAAAGGCAGTTTTAAATTCTAGTAACTCAGGAAAAAAAAATATTGCAAGGAAAGAAATCAAAACGCATATTAAACAAATGAGATTGAATAGGCGATTACAAATCTCGTGATTGATGATAATGATGATTTAATTTCACTGCTTAATAACGCTGTTTCAAATACAAAATTCAACCTATGATTTATGGCTGCAGTTATAATTATGACGTAGTTCATGTTTTATTTTTTTCTAACAAAATCTAACCATTCTTTTTACGTGTAAAATTTTTAACCCCCATCCACGTTCATATGTTTAAATTTATGTTATTTAGCCCCTGTAATGTTTTAATTTGGTGTCTAGAGACTTTGGCCTATTTAATTTATAAATCTAATCGAACTGACTTACGTAGGTGTAATTCCACATATTATTAGGCCTTATAACATTATTATAATTGTAAAAGCTATTGAATTATTTATCTAAAATACAGAGAACAAGTCTAAAATTGCAATATATATTCCGCCTTTGTTGAAATCTCTACAGATTATAGCATGCTACCTTACACCGTGCTAGACATACTGGGCACTGATTACTAAACACACAGTGTGTCTACAGAATCACGTCACGGTCCTGTAAGATTCCAGAGATGTACATACTCGTTTATTGATTTAAATTGTGTTTTAACCATTAGGTTATTCCACGGGTCTTAAAATTTACGGAACTGAAACGATGATTAGTAATCCAGGTGCTTCATAGATTTCGACAAGACTCACAGAAATTATCAGACACGTCTGTTACTACGGTCTTCAGGAGGGAGACAACCAGTAATCTTCCTGTCTCTTT
Organism: Zootermopsis nevadensis; assembly: GCF_000696155.1. The sequence goes on from NW_019059763.1 coordinate 585,841, forward strand.
CGACAATTAAAGTGTTTGGTTTTGTTGCGAAACAAACCCCCTTCGGTATGAATCATTCTTTCCGCCATCTTCAAAACTGAAACAAAATACGACAGTCCTGTCTGATTTCTACAGACTCGCATTTAAATTCTGATTGGTTACATGTGATGATGTGAGGAGAGGGTAATTATCGCTTCTACAACCTTATACCACCGCCCTAATATGATCTTATTGCACCCTGCTAAGCGTAGAATCCCCCGCTGAGGCATTTCGTGCGGGAGGTTGGTCAGTCTGTAAGAAGAGGTCAGAGGTACCTTAATTTCTTCAACCATGCGGGCTGTGATGATTTGTTGCGTCGTATTCATTTAGTCCGTGGTTTGAATTCTTCGTTAGCAATCGCTATTAGGTTTTTATTACTTTATCCGCTAAAAGAATGTAATGATGATACAGTAAGACAGGCCCTTATTTTTAGTCAGTTGTAAGGTTTCACGCAAAAGAAATGCAACTTCCAAAATTACAAATATTTATTATGTTAGAACAGAAGAAAACCGGACGAAATTATTGATATGAATGTACTTTTATAGACGTAACATGATGTGTGGAACTCTCAGGGTCATCTGAACTGCTGGTGTCCAGCTAACACGGACACAATAAAGTCAGTGCGTGAGATTTTGATCGTCGATAAACGATAATTAACCTGGACATCTCACATCCTATTGTTCCGCGCGGGCTTCACGTCTTTGGCTGACCTCTTTTAACACTCGGTACAGTCTTTTCAGGTAACTAGGGTCGCTGAATGCTGTCGATAAAGTGGAAGCTGCCCAGAGCCCCTGAGTTTCGGTACCATGTACTTCAATTTTACGTATATCAAGAACGGATTTTTAATTTAATATATATTGTAGTAAGTTTACAGTTATTAGGCCGACGCTAGATGTCACAAGCATGCAGAAGGCCAAACAGTTTTGCTTTGTGTTCTTAGATGTCAGGAGAGAAATTAGAATCTCGAAGTCTTTAACAGGCTAGTACAGAATATCTTGCAACCGGCTTCCTGTTTCTATACAGGCGCCATTTTTTAACCGCTTGTTACCTCATTAAATTTGTATTTATGCCCGTCGCTAAGTTTCACGAAAGGAATGGTAGGCTATTTCGAGCGATGAGTATCTTCAGCGGAATTCGTGTTACCGGTGACAGGCATCGATACAGAAGGAGTAATGGCGAAAAGTTTTTTTAATAAGTAAATTACGTCATGGCCAACCGGGTTATTTCTGCGCATTTATTAGTATTGATTTTAACAAATATGAGCCCATATACTTACTTACTTACTTACTTAAACATTGATCTGGAATTAAGAAAGATTTTTCTGAAGTTATAAGTTTGGAAGCGAAACACGGTCAGTGGGAAAGCCACAAAGAAGGATTGAAGCCTTTCAAATGTTGAAAATTAAGTGGACTGATAAAGTACGAAATGAGGTGGTCTTAGACAGGATAGGCGAAGGAAGGAGTCTATGGAAAAATCTTACGAGAAGAAGAGATAGGATGGTGGGACACATTCTGAGGCACCCAGGATTGGTTAATTTGGTAATGGAAGGAACTTCCATTACCAAATTAACCAATCCTGGGTGCCTCAGAAGAAGGGAAGAATTGTAGGGGGAGACAAAGATTGGAACATGTGACGCAGATTTTTGAGGATGTGGAAATGAAGAGATTGGCGCAAGATAGGCGAAGATGGAGGACCGCATCAAACCAGTCGAAAGACTGACGACAAACAAGCAAACATACTTACTGGAAGTGAAAATAATGTGATATGATATGACATAAAATAAAAAAAATGGATATCGCATTTGTGTAATTTGAGATCTTGGTTATCTGTTTATATGACGAGACTATTTTTAGAAGTTTCGCGAACAGACTGACTTGTGAAGCGTTGTTTATAATGGCAGCTGCCAAGTACATGCTGTGGACAAACTAATTGCTGCTGTAGTCTGAGATAATCTTGCTGCTCAGAAGTGCCATGTCTCTCCCTCAGTCAGGAAGAGCTACTTTCAAATTCAGGACTGGGTGGATATACATGATGAATGTTAATCCTACTTTCGTAAACAAAGTAGGATTTTTGATCCCTATTTGTTTTGTGTGTCCCCATAACCGTGGTCTAATTCGCTGTAAGCGTGCTATTTATTTTACTTCTTTCAAATAACATGTTACTGGTAATGTATAGCTAGCACAAATAAATAAATACGAACATGGGACAAGTGTGTATACAATTTGATTTGCATCTACACAAGAGGCTTGATCATTGAAATATTTTTGGCAAGTTACAACCTTACATATGTAAGATTTGAGGTTTTCACGGCGGTGAGTATGAAGATTTCTGTCTTCTGGGTTGTTGCGCTGTGTAGTATGGTCGATGCTAACCAACGTTTCAGAGGTCATACTGCCTCCGTCATCAGGGCGATGAAGATTTCCGTCTTCTGGGTTGTTGCACTGTGTAGATCTTTAAACAAGCACTAAAATCAGTGGGGTTTCTCTGTCGTATGATTTATGTGGTTGGTATGACTGTTGTTGTTCACAGAACGTGGGTTGTGACGGTGTCGTTGGTTCTACCAAGCTGGTGGATGCATGTGGCGTTTGTGGCGGAGACAACAGCACCTGCCGGGTGGTATCTGGGCTTTTTACGCGCCCCCAGCTCCCCGTGGGCTACAATCTCATCGCCCAAATACCACGCGGTGCATGCAACATCACCATCTCCGAGCTGAAGCAGAGTCGTAACTATTTGGGTAAGTTTTCTGTCCCGAAATTGTTCATTCGCACTTCCACATTTAGGATAATGAATAATCGAATTATTGCTCTCCTAAGTACCAATCGTCGAAACCGAGTGGTTACATTCGTGTTTCGTATCTTAGTTCCGGGTTGAAATCTCATCCTCTAGAATGTTGGCCTGACTGCTGGTTTTCCTCAATCCCTTTTGGTAAATTCCAAGATAATAAATTATGTCATAACTTCCTTCTACATACTTTTCCAGTTAATTATTCATTAATCATCCTATCATTCGACACTAGCTCCGTGCTACATATGTAACATATCAAAATTTTCCTCAGTAGCAGAAAATGTTTGCCTTTCTCACGCGGGCTTACTCTCAAATCATGTGAGGGTCACATGTTGCCAACCCCTGCATTAAAATGTCTCTGATATTATTAACAGCACAATTAATGTCGCGTTAACAGACGTATTCTGTCGTTTTTAATTAAATGTAAGTAATCCACGTGATATTTGGAATAAAACTAAATATATTTTGGGTATGAGAAATTTTTAATAATTTAGTATGATTTTAAAATATTCTGTCGTGCTGTGAAGTGCTTTCTTAAATCATTTGTTGGTCAGACCTGTTTAGTTTTCGATACTGTGGTTAAATGGCACGATCTCTTCAATGAATCCCATAAATCAACAACCCCTTTATCTGCAGCGAGACAGATACCTGATTCTGTGATTCTGCCAACATGGAACTGACAGTATTCAAAAACTAATCATATTACAGATTGTGGCTACTGTTCTGACAATCTAACAAACCTATCATATATCCACTCATCGTTTGAGCATCGCTCCGGTTGACAAAATTGCAGCCGCGGAAATCCCGCTTCATATGAAAGCAGCTGTGTCCATCAAATGTTGAAAAGGTTTATTAAACACGATAATCACGAAACATGCGCTATCCTCTAAAAAGGACCGGTCAAACGTTTGCTGTCCTCTCACAAAGGCACTGAAAACTTCACACCCTTCATTTTTTTTTATTTTCAGACTCAAACGAATGCATTGATACGCATTTATTTTAAAATTACGTAGTGTTGAAAAGTTTCGCAATTTTGCGGTATCACAGGATACGTATCCCATTAAAATGCTTTAGTCCACGAAAGTTAAAATTACCTGCCGAATTTCATAACTCTCACAAATTAATCGACTGTCACAAGAAACGATGAATTTTAATTATGCTGTATATTTCCATGAAAACACTTTTACGTGCCCGCTATAATTATAAAAAATTCTATTCACTTTTATAATTCCGTACACACAAACAGTTAATTCAATTACAAAATACTGTATTTCTTTAAATAAATGGTGTTTTCTTACACGAGTTAACTAAATAACTCCACCTGTAAGCATTATAGACTTTATTTTAAATAGTATGTGAGAAGAGTTCAATGTAAAACGTACACGGTTCTGTGTTGATCAAAGCGACCACGTAACTAGCAGTGGAATTACAATAATTTCTTTTTATTTTCTCGGCAGGCTAAATGGGGAACTACTTTTACAGGCGCCATCCGGTATCCCTAAGTTAAGTGCTTTAAATTACACACAATAAACCTGCCACAGCTTGAAAGGGGAAAGCTGTTCATAGTACACACACGTACTAACTGAGGTCTGAGGAAGCAGGTTCGCTGTTTATTTTCTAAAATACCTTCCGTGACCTCTGACGCAGTGTAGATATTCAACAAAATCTCAGTTAAATGTAGCCTACAGTTGATATTAAAACAGTGGTGACGTATGGAGTAAATTGAGTTGCCTAGTAACCACGTAGGATATGTCCAAAGCGCACGGATAAGACAAGGTTAATCTTCTAAATGTTCTGATACTATGTGATCAGAGAAATAAAAAGTTTTTCAACCTCCTGTATTTATCATTCTCATTCTCTGTGCATATAACGACGCATAATATTAAGTTACAATTGAATTTATTTTAATTTTTGGACGGCAAATATTAGTTGACGTTACCTACGCCTTCATTTTATTAAATTTAATAAAATTATTTTACGACCAATAACATTTTTTACCTTAATTTCAGTGACTAAATGGTTTGCATAAAACGTATTCTTTTAAGACTCGTTCACAAATAAAAGTTTCAAAATTCCATATTAGCTTTCCCATGTCTGCATGTCTGTGTCTCTGTCCGAATTAACAACTCGAGAAAGGCTGAATAGGTTTAATCAAAATGTGATATTTCTGCGATATGATAAAATATTGTGGAAACGTTCCAAATTTGGTTGAAATCTGGCAGCAACAACGAGTGCTTTAGACGAAGACCCACGTGCGTAAAGGCAAAATAAGGCTAACGCTCCATTATTGTTACGCCACGTGGAGACTACATTTTCTAACTTTATTGTCGCTTATTTTTGCTGATTTTAATTGTGTTGACGTTTAAGTATGTTAGTAATAATGAGATTTGTAGACCTTAGGCCTGCAGTATGAGATAGACCGGTCATTGGAAAACCTATAAATTGCCTGTGAATAAAAAAATTTTGGAAACCACTTTAAAAGACGTCCCCATAAAAATAACATACTTAGTAGCTGGTTGTCAGCTATTTACGTAAATTTTGACTATTACTCGTTATCCTGTGAATTATATTGTTCGCTGCCAATAATCAACTAGTTTGAAGCCGTGAAAATAACTAACAATGCCAATTTTTAACGGTCTGACAGAACAAATAAAAAGTTGCCCTTTTGAGATCTTAGACAGTCATTTGACTTAATCGATATTTACCTAGCGTTCGTGGGTGAGAAATGACAGCTTATTATAAAACCTGCAAACTCTCTGTTGACAAGGTTTAAGTAAATTGACTTAGTCAAGAATTTTATCAGCTGAACCTGTTTATTTATATGGTATAAGTGGCATATCGACGAGTATAATTGGTCTATAAATAGCCGTTTGATTTTATTTTGTATGCTAAATGACTTAGTAATTTATTTCAATAACCCAGCGGTCAAAGCGCCTATAAACATTGCATTTAACAGCTGAGTTACGAGACGGCGTCACTACGCGGAAGTGTCACTCTTTTGATTATTGCTTTCCTTTCGAAAGGATTGACAGGTGTTTCACAAGTCTTCAGTCAAAAGTGTTGTACTATCTCACATCCGACAATCGAAAGTGACGTCTGTCGAAACGAAGCAGAGGATCTAACCACTACATCATTGTGAGATTCTTAGATGAATAATTTGTTGCCAACTAACTTACGTTATTTGTATGTGTACTCTTTTATTTATTGCCATGGATATTCATAGCTGACGCGTGTTGTAGCTCTGAGACGTTCTGATGGTAACTACGTCATTAACGGAAATTGGGCCATCAACTGGTCTGGAGTGTACGAGGCCGTCGGAACCCGTTTCACCTACCGACGCCAGGATGCTAACAACGGCGAAATAATCGAGGCACCAGGGCCACTGATGGAACCTGTGGACCTCATGGTAAGCATAGAGACTTGCTAATTTTTTTGTTTTTTTTTGTTTTTATAACGGTTCTAGGCTACGTCAGGGACTTTTTCTACGTGAACTGTAAAACTTTGTGTCTAAAATTGTAGTTTTTGTTTATATGAATAGTTGCATCTAATGTATTTTACATTTCATACACAAAGTTATATTTTCTTTTAGTGAACCTTGTAGGGAGGTGTTGGTATTTCAGCGATGGTTAAGGAACAGAAATTGGAGTAAACTGAGCAGTTAAGATGTGTTATTTTTGGAACTTAGTGACTGCATTTTGATCTAATTTTAACTTATCTGCTGCACGGTCTAAGAATTTTGGAATGTGAGGTGTAAACTGAATCGTGGGGTTTGTCCATTGTGTAAACTTTAGTTTTTAAAATATATATACCATAGGCTACAAATAACATTTTTTAGGTAATCTATCAGCAGCCAAATCCGGGTATCAAGTACGAGTATATGCTACCGATGAAGCTAGGGGATCCGACACCAGCCTTGATGTCAGCCCCATCCGTGCCCCGAAGCGATGCCGATAATGGGATCATCGCCCCACCCCTGTTAGTGCCTGCAGGTACAGAAGGTGTTACTTACGTATGGCCAAGAAAATATATTTACGTCTATTTAAACCAGTGTTTGAACACAATGTATTTATTTTCGTGTGTGTTTGCTAGAAGTGGGAGAGGTCGCGAAGATAAATTTTGAACAATATGTTGTTAAAGTTTAAACACTGAAGCGTGTTTTATTGCATTTGTCTGATAATTTAAGTTGTTTCGTTTGCTACTGGAATCATTGGACCATTTTCTGTGTGTTTGTCATTATATCTCTCCTCCTTTTAAGGCTTGAATAATCCGACGGATGACGTAACCATAAGAAATGGACCAACGTTTGATGAAGTTGATACCAGAAGGTAATGTGGCAGATTTTCTGTTCTGTTGTTAATAAGCGTTGGTGGTCGTTACGGTGGTGAAAAGTGAGTAAGTCGGTAAGGATGCGAAAGGCGGGTCATATAGCACGTAAGGCAAAAATCAGAAATTTACACAAAAGTTTTATAGTAAAATCTGAGCGGAGGAGACCACTTCAGAGACATCGCCGTGTTATGGAAGATAAAAATCGATCTTACAGAAGTTGGATTTTGAATTTGAGAACTCCGTTAAGTTGGCTCGGGGTAAAGTCCGCTGAAGAGATTCTTCATCATAGTTTTAAGACTTGGTTTCCGTAGCAGAAGTTGACTTACAGATCGTCTGAATACCGTGGAGATGTGGAGGTATACAGTATCACGATGTTCATACTGCATTTCAGTTGGCGTCCTTATTTTTGATACGAACTATGGTTACGATGAATGGATAGACCGACAAAAGCAAGTTATTTGATAACAGGATTTGGAATCAGGAATCATAGCTCTGTTAACCGACTCTAATAATTATCAAATAATTTAATGACTATCCTTTTTTTCTCGAAGCGTTTATAATAAACGATCAACATTTATATTCCATTTTGATCCGGAACCCGTTTCACCTACCGACGCCAGGATGCTAACAACGGCGAAATAATCGAGGCACCAGGGCCACTGATGGAACCTGTGGACCTCATGGTAAGCATAGAGACTTGCTAATTTTTTTGTTTTTTTTTGTTTTTATAACGGTTCTAGGCTACGTCAGGGACTTTTTCTACGTGAACTGTAAAACTTTGTGTCTAAAATTGTAGTTTTTGTTTATATGAATAGTTGCATCTAATGTATTTTACATTTCATACACAAAGTTATATTTTCTTTTAGTGAACCTTGTAGGGAGGTGTTGGTATTTCAGCGATGGTTAAGGAACAGAAATTGGAGTAAACTGAGCAGTTAAGATGTGTTATTTTTGGAACTTAGTGACTGCATTTTGATCTAATTTTAACTTATCTGCTGCACGGTCTAAGAATTTTGGAATGTGAGGTGTAAACTGAATCGTGGGGTTTGTCCATTGTGTAAACTTTAGTTTTTAAAATATATATACCATAGGCTACAAATAACATTTTTTAGGTAATCTATCAGCAGCCAAATCCGGGTATCAAGTACGAGTATATGCTACCGATGAAGCTAGGGGATCCGACACCAGCCTTGATGTCAGCCCCATCCGTGCCCCGAAGCGATGCCGATAATGGGATCATCGCCCCACCCCTGTTAGTGCCTGCAGGTACAGAAGGTGTTACTTACGTATGGCCAAGAAAATATATTTACGTCTATTTAAACCAGTGTTTGAACACAATGTATTTATTTTCGTGTGTGTTTGCTAGAAGTGGGAGAGGTCGCGAAGATAAATTTTGAACAATATGTTGTTAAAGTTTAAACACTGAAGCGTGTTTTATTGCATTTGTCTGATAATTTAAGTTGTTTCGTTTGCTACTGGAATCATTGGACCATTTTCTGTGTGTTTGTCATTATATCTCTCCTCCTTTTAAGGCTTGAATAATCCGACGGATGACGTAACCATAAGAAATGGACCAACGTTTGATGAAGTTGATACCAGAAGGTAATGTGGCAGATTTTCTGTTCTGTTGTTAATAAGCGTTGGTGGTCGTTACGGTGGTGAAAAGTGAGTAAGTCGGTAAGGATGCGAAAGGCGGGTCATATAGCACGTAAGGCAAAAATCAGAAATTTACACAAAAGTTTTATAGTAAAATCTGAGCGGAGGAGACCACTTCAGAGACATCGCCGTGTTATGGAAGATAAAAATCGATCTTACAGAAGTTGGATTTTGAATTTGAGAACTCCGTTAAGTTGGCTCGGGGTAAAGTCCGCTGAAGAGATTCTTCATCATAGTTTTAAGACTTGGTTTCCGTAGCAGAAGTTGACTTACAGATCGTCTGAATACCGTGGAGATGTGGAGGTATACAGTATCACGATGTTCATACTGCATTTCAGTTGGCGTCCTTATTTTTGATACGAACTATGGTTACGATGAATGGATAGACCGACAAAAGCAAGTTATTTGATAACAGGATTTGGAATCAGGAATCATAGCTCTGTTAACCGACTCTAATAATTATCAAATAATTTAATGACTATCCTTTTTTTCTCGAAGCGTTTATAATAAACGATCAACATTTATATTCCATTTTGATCCTGTTCTCCGTATCAGATCTGATGATCCACTGTACCCATACGGCAGTGGGGTCCAAGGTACTGAATCTCAGAGGCAAGGTAATTACCATCCCGGCCACCAGAATGCGACACCGGTAGGAGACGAAGCCACGAGACCACAACCTAGAATCCGTGGCAGGAAACGGAAATTCGTATGGAAAATAATTGGATATACCGAATGCACAAAAACATGTGGAGGAGGTAAGTTTATTGTCAGTGTTTTCGTGCTTTATTTGTGTATTCGTGATGTTTATTTCATTTCAGATAAGCAGACAATATGGCGCTTTGTAAGGCGGTATTTTTTTCTTCTAAATAACATAATTTTTTAAATTTTCATGTCAGTTTAATTTAAGGTGGTTCTGAGATGTTTTTTGATGTGTGTGACGGAGATTCTGCAGGTTAGAGTGGCTGGTAAGAAAAGTTATATACTTCAATATTACGTACTTTTTTTGGCCTAAGAAGGGAAGGTAACATAACCTCAAATATAAACTGAAGGTTGCAGGTATGAAATGAGAAGTTTATGATGACAGCTTTTTTCAGATACTTTCTTCCGTGTGCTGAAACTAACAAAAATGATAAATTAATAATGTTACGCAATTAATGATGCAGTTCTTTTACGTAATTTTGACTAGAATACGTAGTCACTGCAGTGTATGTTAATCAGATGTAAATTAAAAAATTCACGCTCCTGTCACATTTGTAATTTTTAACACATAATAGACATTACTTAAGACAATTTGTATAAGTATGTGGTCTGTATTCATATGACAAATCACGTGATATTGGTGCTAACTTCAAGTTTTTTTTACAATTTTTAATTTTCTATAAGTGCTCCATACGCACAGCTGAATTCATTTCATAGTTGCCGCGTATTAAAGTCAGAACCTAATTTTATTACATCACCATAGATTTAGATATTTTAAATTATATAAATGTATTTCAGACTGTGCTTTTTAACTTGTTAAGCAGCCCATCCACGTACGAGTCTGGCTCGGCGAGCTTGACTCGTGAGCGGGGCTCGGATATATTTCACTGCGCATGCGTAGCAGACTCGGCTCGTGACACCCCACTCACAGACGAGTTTGGCTCGATGGAACCCGAGCCTAGCCGGGCTCGCAAGCCAGACTCGTACGTTGATGAACCGCTTTACATATTCTAGGCACTCAGATGTCACTGGTGAAGTGCGTGAAGGAACATAACCAACAAGTAGTATTAGACAGGAGATGCTCACATCACGAGAAGCCTCTTACTCAGACGGTTCGCTGCAGCGTTAAACCGTGTCCCGCCGAGTAAGTACGTCAGAGGATTTATCACTTACGTAGACGCAGGTTTAGTAAACATTTTTTTTTTTTTTGGGGGGGGGGGGGGAAACCACTCGTGTTTACATCAGGGGTTGGCACAACTGACATTTTTACGTAGGTAAAAGGAAAAGAACTTTTGTGTGACGTGATCGTTACGAATGGCCTTGCAGGTGGGTGGGTGGCGAGTGGAGTGAATGTTCCGTGACCTGTGGAGAAGGAATCCAGAAAAGAGATCTGATGTGCAAGCAGGAAATCAGCCCCACGTTGACTATGAAGGTTGTAGAAGGGGCTTGTCTTACTCCGCCAGTTCTGCCACGAACACAGAAATGCGCGCTTCCGCCATGTCCACAGACACAACAGCAGGAGGAACCGAGGAATTCTAGGTGGCAGGCTGGCCAATGGGGAAAGGTCAGAGTTTAACAGCCATTTTATTTAGTTTTACGATCGAGTCTTCGAATAATAACTAACTCACTCGCTTTATGGTCAGATGTATTCCCGAAAAGTTAAAATTAGTTTTTTTAAAGACATTCACTGCTTTTATGGAACTCAAAGGTTCATTACCGTGTTTACAAAAGCCTACCTTCGGACCCTTTCTTGAGAGAAGAAAATCTGTTATTGGCCGATTAAAAAAATGTGACAAGAATAATTTTAGCTGCCTTATGGTTAGGAGAAGACGTTTCAGTGACCACGGTATTAAAAAAGAAAGTTTTAGTGGACGTGTTGTATAAATATTTACCCTAGAACCCTGTTATCAAATAATCTTGGTCTCTGTTCGTCATAAAGAAAATAATAATAATTTCGAACCTACGTAAACAAATACAAATATAAGAAAATGTAAAATCAAAACTGGTTTGAAATAGTGACGATGGAAATCTTTTCGTGAATGTTTCCCTTTTTTCTGACTAGTGTTCAGTCGCGTGTGGGCAAGGTTTCCGCTCTCGGTCAGTGAAATGTCTGGGTCCGGGCAACGAAAATGCAGATGACTGCCCACAAGACGGAAAGCCAGAACACGAGGAAACTTGTGATATGGGCCACTGCCCTGCCGGTGCGTACGCGTCCTGGTTCTATACGAAGTGGACCCAACAAGTAAGTATCACTGCGCGGAAATTTACGTATTGGCGTCGACTCAGCGTAACTTCACTGGTGATTCATGACAAATTAAGTTGATAAATTTAAAATTTGACTCTTGCTTTATCAAAACACGATATCGTACAATATCCTCTTGCCAGGCGATGTCATTTCTTTAACTTAAAATGGAGGGTAACTTTCAATATTGACTGCAGTGCTCCGAAGACTGCGGAACGGGAGTTCAGACCCGGAAGGTTCACTGTTCAGGACCTGGATTAGATTCTTGTGATGCGAGCTCCAAGCCCGATGAGAGTCGAGCCTGTTCAAGTGACAAACAGTGCAGTGGCAAATGGTTCTCTGGGCCCTGGGGACAGGTAATTAATTTCGTCATCTAACATTACTCCTTCTCACTTCTGTGTAAAATCAAGGAACGTATTTATTTCTTTAACAGTTTATTTATATTTGTATAAAGATCATGCATTTTAATCTACTCTTTGATTTTTTTTAAAGATATTTATGCCATGCGAAGTATTCGTCAAGGCCTATAAAGCCGCCACGGTGGTCTAGCGATTAGAACGCTGGCCTTATCCTGGGGTCTCGGGTTCGATTCCCGACGGTGCCCGAATTTATAACTTGTGTTGGGCAAGGCCGTGGTCTAGGCAACACGGAGTTTTCCTCCGGGGCTTCCCCGGTTTCTCCGTGGCACTCCATATTTACTGAAGAAGGCAGTGGAAAATCACTTCTGTATCACCTGCCTAAAAAACATATGTCGCCAAAGGAGACGGCGTAATAAAGAAATATTGGTAACATTTCTCGCAGTGTTCCTCTGGTTGTGGACACGGCCACCAAACGAGGGACGTCATCTGTGCCACATTCCTTCGAGGACAGTACAGGGTAGCCCTTGATATGAATTGTCCGAGTGGACTCAGACCAGAGACCGAACGACCTTGCGAGGAGAAGCCGTGCAGTCCCGAGTGGTTCTTCACCGACTGGACACATGTACGTCGTCTACAGTGGCTATTATTTCGAAAATGAATTTTTTCTTCTTATCTTTGATCCTGTTTTTCTTCAAATTCTGTCTTGAGTGATTGTTTTCTGTACGTAATTTAAACTACAGCAGACGTTTCAGCGTTACCACTTTTGTAAATCGAGGCGATTATTATTAGGTCGAAGTTGAACATTGAAATATCGTCTTGATGCACAGTGTTCCAGAGACTGTGGATCGGGCGTTCAGAAGCGAGAAGTGAAATGCGTGGACGAGAAGCACCAAGTCTCCGTCGGTTGCGCGGAAGACACGCGACCACCCAATAAGCGGATATGCAACACTCACGAGTGTTCCACCAGTCATGCAGGTACCTCAGTTTTAGTCTTCCCAAGTGCTTTTTACGCTTCACAGACATTGCTTTTGAGAAGGGGGGGGGGAAATTGATAAATATTATAATTTCCATCTGAATACACGTAATAAATTTGTTCTTGAAGTATTTAAAAATGCCTTTTGTATCCAGTAGTATACACAGCAGATGAAATTACTACACTACATGTGTGCTTGAGTTCCACAGGTCAAACTCAGTCTAAACCAGAAAGTGATCCGGAATTCAAGAATGGTGCAGGCGATCAGGCGCACCGAGAGGAACAGTACGAAGGGACACAGAAAGGTATCGCAGTTAAAGTCGACAGAGTCGAGCGTTCGCATATTCCACTTAGCGTCGCTTAATCTAAAAAAAATTGACGGTGGAACCACGGTTCCCTACTTAACGTTGAATAACGTTTAACTATACAAGTATATTTGTACCGAAATAAAATTTTATTTACCTTTACGTCGTATCTATACGTGACGTCATCCGCCGACAGCTTATCTATGCGTTGCGTCATGTACTCAAAACGATCGCTCTAGAACCGTTCTGTGTTACGAAATAAATGACCAAAACTCCTAAACCGTAGGGGTTAGCTCAAATCTGTTTGCAGATTTGAAAAGCTCGTGTTTATTTACGTATTTCACTCGCAATATGTCCCGATCTAACTCTTACGCTTTAGACGTGGCAAGCGGTTGAAGTTAAGGAACGAGGTCTGGAGTTACTGGCGCTTGAAGAAGCTACGCGCCTTACATCGTATACTTTCCGTCGAGTGTACCGCGATGTTATAAACGTTATTCTTTGCTACCAAATAAATGGCCATAACTCCTAAACCGTAAGAGTTAGCTGAAATCTGTTTGCAAATTTGAAGAGCTCGTGTTTATTTACGTATTTCACTCGCAATATGTCCCGATCTAACTCTTACGCTTTAGACGTGGCAAGCGGTTGAAGTTAAGAAACGACGTCTGGAGTTATTGGCGCTTGAAGAAGTTACGCGCCAGCGTTACCTTACGTCTCGCGGTTTGCGTCGAGCGTACCGCGATTTTATAAACGTTATTCAACGTTAAAATCTGTAACGCGAGCTAGAATTTACTTTCTTCAGAAATATCTTTCCTAGACTTCAGTTTTGTTACGTGAATATTTATGCTTTCAGGTGAAGACTGCGACGATAAATTCCGCAACTGTCACATGGTAGTCCAGGCAAGACTCTGCAAGTATAAGTATTATCGAAGCTCCTGTTGTCATTCCTGTCATAAGAAATTGTAGATATCCCGCCTCATCACGTCATATTTTAACATAACCTATCACGTGTACTTGAATACGTAAAATAAATCTTACCACCAGCATTGTCATATTCCGTATCGCCATTCTTGCCACGAGAATTCTTCGTAGTTAAGACTTAATCATTCTTTAAGTAAAATATTTGTTAGACGCAGAGAATTAGCGCGTATTAGGGATCTAAAGCTGGAGCTTTATAGTTCATGTCGCAGTTTAAAATTTAATATGTCACAGTATAATACCAAATTGTATCGCTTCCATTTTGTCTTGGTAGCGTATTGTCCAATCTGGGTGTTTCCTGCTTCAAACTAAGTGTGATACATTTCTCGTTTTAATATTTAACCTTCGGTGGTTATAGAACATGCGTATTCTACTTATTTATGTGTAATATCTGAGAAGAAGAGAGGCGAGTCATCAGTCGAGGAACAGTTTCCGATCTTGTCATAAAGTTGATAGAACTTAGCCTTCTCGTATCTGTCGAATGTAATAAGTCGTGTTTCAAACGAGCGTAATATTGTCTGAAATATGAAGTTTATTGAAAATCATAAAGAGGACAAAGGGAATTAATAATTCTGAGGTTATGTAAGAAAAATGGAAGTAGCAATATTTTTGTCACTTTTTCTAAATTATGTAATTACATATCGGTGAGATCATATTCATGTTATAAACTCGATTTTTGGCTACACACAACTGAATTTTTAATATTTATTATTTCCCTTAATTATCGAATCTTCTTTTTTTCACAAGTTTTCATCAAGTAATTTCACTACATTTTAAATCGTCGTATCATGTCCAGTTGAAATTTCATATTATTAAAGCGAAGAATAGAGCTGGGATAGTTCAGTCTGAATACAGAAAGGACAACTGGAGTTCGGTTCCTGGTGGGACAACACTCCTGCGTCATACTTGAGTGGTCCTGGGTTCAAATATCAGCCCAAGGACCAGTCTCTAGGCAAAAGCTGGACAATACCTTAAAATTAGACTAGATCACTTTCTTCCATTCCATTGCGGTTCACATATTATCATCTAATCTACTGAAATAATCATGAAATAAATAAGTAAATATTTTGATATTACAAGACGACATTTTCATTATCTAAAAGAATTCCACGAAATAATTTATAATTTTGTGGGAGATTTTATCAGAGTTAATTCTTTCAGTTTGTTCTTTGCAGTCTCTTCCGTATGATTTTTTTTAAAAAAAGTGTCGGTGATGAAATTCGTAATTTCATCACAATTTTTTCATCCCGTAATATCCGAGAAGAGTTGAAACTTGGAGTTTGAATCGTGATATGCATTTCAGCAATAATTGCAACTGTGTGAAACAACAGAAAGGATTTCTTCATTAGTGCTAATTGAAGGCACGGAATCAGATGTTTTAAAACTTAAATAAATAAATATATATGTGTATATATATATATATACACACACACGCTAAAACTCATAACACGATGTATTACGTTTTCTCAAGGTCACAACACCTGTGTTAGGAATCAGCTTCAAATTGTGTAGTGTTTCGCTGCTTTCGGTAGTGTCTGTGCCAAATACGCATAATTCACCAGCGACTCAGAAAAGCTGTCCAGTCATTCTGAAAATATGTCGTCGATATAAAATACGTATTGTAAGAATTTGTGTGGATGAAGCATCTGTATGATATAATTTGTTGTGGTTGTGAAATGAATTCAATACTGTGTGATTTTTGTGACGTTCGTTAACCATTTCCAGTCTGATATTTTTATTTTAATTCTTTGTAAATTTTAGCAGTATGGTCCAAATAATTTGCAAAAAAAATTATCATTATTCACATACTCAAAAAAACTCATCATCTAATTTCTCCCATATAATCATAATGCTTTCTGTCTCCTAGCAATCATAAATTGGTGCATAACACAAATTTGGAGTAGAAGCATCAGACTGCTAAAAAAAGTAAAGCTGTCCAACTATACGCCATGTAGGCGCTTGGGGGGGGGGGAGAGGAGATATAGCTCCTACTCATTCTTGACTTTGGCACTAGATGGGGTGAGTGGTCAGACTGCTAGCCAGCATATAAACAAACGTGGTAATTGCCATGCAAACTTCAAATAATTCATATGGCCACTCATAGATAGCAGGAGGCTTCACATTAAAAATCATAGTGAAACTGTACATTGAATTGAACTTGGCAGTGGACCTAGTGGATGAGCCGGCGTAGCTCAGTCAGTATAGTGACAGGCTACGGGCTGGACGACCGGGGTTCGATTCCCGACGGGGGAAGAGGGTTTTTCTTCTAGCCTCTTGTGTCCAAACCGGTTCTGGGGCCCACCCAGCCTATACAATGGGTATCGGGGTCCTTTCCCGGGGGTAAAGCCGGCCGGGGCGTGATGCTGACCACTTACCCCCATCTAGTGCCAAGGTTAAGAATGAGTAGGTGTTATACCTCCACTCCCCCTAAGTGCCTACATGGCGTATAGTGGGACGCTTAAAAGTGGACCTAGTGGAATAAAATATGCCGTGTCCATGGACTGAAAATGGTTAATGACGGTGTTAATGAATTTTTAATGTAATTTTGTGTAGGTGATAGGTCGCAGATGATACCATCCGATAAATATGAAAGGTTTTCATTTACGTACTGTGGTTATCTGCTGGATTGTTGCACACTGAATTATTTCATCTGTGTGCCAAGATTTCAGAGGAACTTGGTGGTACCGCAATCTTCAGCCTTGAAGGCACTACATTTCTCTGAAATGTCGCCATTCATCCAAAAAAAATGATATATGGCACTACATTCCAGAAGATCAGCATCTATATCACAATCACTGTGAAAACCTCAAGTCCTATTGAGAATTAGTTTGAAAAATGTGTGAAAGAATTAATGGATATTTTTGTCGTGTGAATGATCTTTGGATTTTTATTTTCATTTTGAGTGTGTGTTGATGTAATTGCTTTCCAGTTGTGTGTGAATGTACATGCAACTTTGTATATACATTAATAAATTAATTTTCTATTATGATTATGTCATAAATCTGTATTTCAGTTTAATAACGTGATAATTCTGACAGTAGATAAGCAGCAATTATTCATCAGATAAATGATGTCACATCTTTTGAATTACAGTACACAAGGATTTTTACCTGAATTATACTTTTTTATTCGTATAAGCAAACAGCGGTCACAATAACGCAATGCACACTTAAAACTGCGTAGCGCAAATATGGATTCAGCAAAGATTGACTATATACATGGATGTTTGGAAGTACAGCAAATTAAATAATTATTAAATATTTAATCAAATATAATATTAATGCTCTAGTTTCTTTTTAATATATTTTCTGCATAATGTTTAAAAGTGCACTTGCCAAAACTACTTCAGAAACAAAACATATATATTGAACACAGTAAAATTAAATTCTATCGACCCATTTTCCTCCCCTAGAAATATTTCATATTTAAGAAGCGCTGCGAGAACTTCTAAATCCACAGAAAAAAGTTCCATCTCTTCCGCTCGTCAGTTGGAGAAGTGAGAAGAAACAAAGAACAAAAAATCCACACACACCGCCACAACCTAGAAGAACGAGAAAACTGACATCTTCACTGTGAGATCCCCAAATATTGAAGTCGACAGCGCATAAAATATTACTGTTTGAGGTTGACTTCTCGTTACAGGCTGCGCCGTACTTCCGACAGTCGGGTCCAACAGCGCGCCTTGGAGACCAAAAACCCACATATTTCAAGAACCGGTAGTAATGGGGTGTGAGTATATTAAGCATTTAACAAATTATTCTCTTCCGAACATAAGGAAATGTACAGACGATCGGGTTAAACACCGAATAATATTTCCATAATTTTAAACAACAGTTAATTTCAACCCATGAAATAATCTGAGACATTCTGAAATAACTTCAAAGGAACGCCAACATTTACAATGTATCATTTAGTTTCAAATGGTTTCACAAGAATCGCAGAGAATTCCTTCACTTGCTCCACGCCTCGTAATTCATGATCCAGAAGCGGTAGCTTCGTAACGTGGAAGTCCTCGTACAGATCTGAAATCTATAAATATAAACATGTATTGACATATTTAATGAGCCTCACTTAATGGTACCTGCACCTTGTCGTGGAGGTGGGGCTTGAGTACCTCAGTGACCCCAAGAGCTACTGGTAGGGCCTCCCTAGCCAGATTGGTCGAGGGGGAGAGGTCAGACTAAGACAGGTACCCTGGTCCTGGTAACTTTCTATTGTCCTTCAGTGGGAAAATAATATGACATTAATTTCAGTAATAATTACCTGATCCAAATACTTCTCCTGCACGTGGTGTCTTGCGGCGCACATTCGACAAGGCTGTTCTCCTTTTGTGGGAAACAGCAGCTGGTTCACAACGATATTGTGTGTGTCAATACCACACTTTGTGAGCTCTTGTACTAATCTTTCTGTCTCGTACAGCGATAGAAATTCAGCGATACACACGCAAACAAATGATGTTTGCTCCTGTAAAGCAAAGAACTGTTGGTCTACTCATCGTTTTTGTTATAATTCTAATTCCTCACACTGTTAATAGTGCAGCTGCAATACTTTTCAACTGATAACATCTTCAGTTATTTAATGTTTCCCATGCTAGTTTTCATTTAAAGAAACTTTCTGTAATAAAATAAACGTTCCAACATTGATGTTTGGGTACTTGTGGGTTATCGGGACACAAAATTAGAGAGTCGAATACTGGACTTGGATTGGACGGAAAACTGCGCACGCATATCAGAATACCCCTATACTCAGTTATCGTTATCTGTGAGTTCGTTCAGTTATTTATTGCTGTTCGGTACCATGTTAAAAATTTGGGATTTCAGCTAAACGGCGGAATAAAAAACAGTGGCACAACCCGACAACATATAGATTCATATTTAGCTGAGTTCGTGTGGTGGCGTACAAACGGCGATATTTTTAAAACGATTCTAAAATCTATAAGCGAATTTTGGCCTCCAGTAGAGCAGATTTTAACAACAATTAACATCTCGTGCATATCCAAATAAAATATAATAATCTGTCATTTATTTAAATAAAATATAATAACTTTCAAGTATATGTCATTTATCCACACACATTAACCTAACCTAACCTAAGCTATTTTTAAAGCGATGTGTCCCGATAACCCACAAGTACCGAGATTTGTTTTCTTCATCAAAATATATTTACTGCTACTTGTATGCAGGAAGGTGAAGTATTATGACACAAACTCTTACCACCACACCACATATTTTCCGAAAGTTCAATTTCTTCCGATTTTACTAAACAATCTGAACCAATTTGTTTTCACTTTTGCCACTCACTGATTTTTTTCTGGTACCATCTAAGAACAATTTTCAAGTTCTATATTCCAATAGTTGATCAAAATCAGTCATAGTCATTCTACTATCTTATAAACAGTCAAATGACAATCATTTCTGATAATTTCTTACTATTTCTGCATCTGGATCAGTTTTTTTTTTGATAAACACAAACTAGCGGAGCATAACCTGACAGTTCATTGTGACAGTACTTACTGGATCACGAAACTGCTCATTCACTTGATGAATTATAGCGAGCATCTCCTCCATTTTTGCAGAGAAAGAATCGGGATTAAATTCTGTCAAACCCATCATAGAACATATCTAAGGAAACAAATTATGACATTAAAGCTCTCGCACGAAGTAACAGCGCTATTAAAAACTTCCATCTAAGAAATTAGAAAATACTTCATATTACATATATAAAAGAAAAGTTTTACTTGGTCTATAACCTGAGTAATGAATGGACTAATCTTCATTTTAAGTCGGAGCAATTTTCCAAGGCCTTTCTCCACCACTTGAGGAAACGAGAGTAATCTGAGGGTATGACCAGTTGGGGCCGTATCAAACACCACCACTGAGAAGTTCATGCCTTTCACAAGTCTGAAAATAAAAGAAAGTTATTATTAAAGTTGATTAATTTTTGGCCTAAGCACTGGATGAGGTGATTAGTTAATTTCAGGTTCCAGTACAATTCACAAAATAGAGCTTGTGTTACCCGTTGGATCGGATGCTATTTGGGCCGCAGAACGAGAAATAAATCTTGACTTTAAAAGGTGACGTACCAAATATTCCGAACTTTCGGTATGATTCAGCATTACTTACTTCATTACTTCCGCATAACTCATGGCCTCGTCTATTCCTGGAAATGCCCCGAGAATCTCTTGCATCACGCCTTTACTGAGTTTCATAGCTTCGTCTTCTCCTTCAAAATATTCTTCTGGTAGTTCATTGAAACCAACATTTGGATCTATTTCCTATATTTAACATTTAAGAAAAATTATACTGCTTATTTTTCAGCACAAACAGAGAATTTCTATAAGTGACTGAAAGGGACTTCAACTGAACACTGGTTCCATGTCTGATGCTTGGTTTTTGCCCCTTGCTTTCCCATTTAAATAAATGCCACTTATAAATTATTTTTCAGTAAGTTAAACAAAGCCTTATGCTCTGTTACATGCAGCAAAGATTAAGGATTAATGAGAAACTTATTCTATTAAGGATAAACGACATGAACACTGTTAGAGCTAAAACCTCTTAGGAGAACTGTCACTTCGAAAAAAATAAAATAAAATATTCAAATTGAAATTAGGTAAATGAAAAACAATATGTGAAACATATTTACCAGATTTTCTATGATACCACTTTTTTATGGCTGTAGTAAATTTTTGAGTTCTTTATTAAGTCAGAATGCACCGCATGGGTTTCATTGACATAATAAAGGGAAACCAAGAGACACCGCAGCTAAGCATTAATAGTAGTTTCCAAAAATCAGAATAAAGAATATCTTATGACAATAATGTGATCTTAAATTTGAAACAAATGGCTACCTACAAGTGCTTATAATTAACAGAAATAAAATCTATTAGACTCACCATAGCATAAAGATTTTCAAAGCCTTTCACTTTAGTTGGCACCTTTGAAAATTTCTGATCAAAAGCATCTGAGATATTATGTGCAGGATCCGTGGATATAATCAAAACATTTTCACGTACTTTGGCCAGTTGCACTGCTAAACTACAACTGCAACAAAAGTAACAAAATATATGAGACGTGAGTCCCTAAGAGTGGTGAAAATTTTGATTTTGGTACTTTTGGTAATGGTGCCACATGACATAAGCAACAGTAATGAAACATCCTCAATGAGAAGTATATGCAGCACATCATTCAATATTGGTTTCTCCTTTGTACAAGGCATGTACAAGGAATGAAGATAAAGATTAATACATTATGCCTCTCACACCTGGAGATTATTATCAAGATGAGAACAGAAATAACTAATTAACTAATAATGCTTTAGCTGCATTGGTTATGTTGCACCAAATGGAAAGATGACTAGACAGTAAACTAAGCATGAGAAGGAAGTCAGACACAAGGAGAATGAAACAATGTCATATATAAGAAATTCATAAAATTGAAGATTACTTCACATTTTGTAAATATGTGAACTCTTCATTCTATGACGAATTGGTCGACCTTCATAACAATGGCTGCGCTAACCTTAAATGAAAAGTGGAGTACACTGCTATAGACTACAAACCTGCAGGTTGTTTTTCCAACGCCTCCTTTTCCCCCGACGAAAATCCAACGAAGTGAACGCTGGTCAATAATATTTTGGAGAGATGGTTCTAATGGTGCAAAATCTTCTCCACTCATATTAACATCACGTAACTCTGCAGACGTCATTTTTCCTCATACACAGTTGGTATTATATGTTGGTAGTGTCTGACTATTACTTTTTTGGTGCCAGTGGTAATAATGCGTCGTCACTGCCTATTGGATTAAGTCGTGTAGAAGTTATTCTTTGGGTTGTTACTGCGGTAATTCTCACATGTAAGTGATTTTTGAAGTTTAACGCACGTAGTGAAAAGCTATATAATGGCAGAATTGATAAAGGATATCGACGGTGGAATTCTTGAAGGGGTAAGAATTCACCTAGTTAGAAATATTACGTGTAAAGTTACTGCTGTGTCAAAACATGTGAGTGCTATTGGCATGTGATGGAGATGAGTGGTAAGCTTTATGATCTGACAA
This sequence comes from Zootermopsis nevadensis, assembly GCF_000696155.1. Next base: position 608,232 of record NW_019059763.1, read on the forward strand.
CTTCACTCCCAGGGAAAGAAATTGCCTGCAGTCATTATATTGGCAATTTGGTAGATCCCAGAGCAGGTGTGGATATGGTGACATAAATAGAAATCATCGTGAATATTATCCAGATAGTCAGTTTATATCTAATCAATATAGTAAGTGAGCTGTATAAATATAGTGCAGTCCATCAAATGTTATGGTCTTATGGTTAGAACGCCTGCTTTGTGTTGTGGTGGTCCTGGGTTCAAATCTTAGCCAAGAGACTGGCCAACCAGGCTGACTTGTCTGTGATTTTCCTCAGTGATGTGTTTGTTCCATAACTGTAGCAAATTTGTTGTTCATTTGAATACTCCTTGCATACTTGAATTTATTTATATAACTGTGCTTTTTCAGTATCTCAGACTATATTGCATCAAATGAGAGGATGATAGTGAACAATGAATTGGAAAGGATGTGGAAGGAAGCTCTCGTGGCCTAATCCTGGTAGTCTCCTGCTGTTTTCCTAGATGGACTGAGGGAAACCATGAAATACCTCTGTCAGGATATCCAGTCTCTGGGCCAAGGTTTTAACTTGGGGACTCCCATATACGAAGCAGGAGTGATAACCACTCGACCATGACGTTTGGTGCCTGTTTGAAGAACTCATTCAGGCAAGGGATATGGTGGTAACTTTATGAGGTATAACTGCAAACAAATTTTATAACAGTTGTGATTGGCAAGTCTTGTGTTGTGCATATATGTAATTAATCTCATATTGATTATTACAGGGAGGCCAGATACTTCGAATGGCACTTGCGTTTAGTGTCCTTAAGCAGATACCAGTTCGAGTAGTCAACATTCGTGCTGGACGAAGTAATCCTGGATTAAGAGCCCAACATCTGAAAGGTAATTTTTTTATAATAGAATTAAACTTTTTGTCATTTTTTAAAATCTTATAAGGAGAGAGTAAATATTATTATAACATGTTATATGTAGTTAGACAAGCAGTGAAGTTATAATGGGGAGAGACAAGAAATTTAAACATAAAATTAATTGAAACAGGTGTCTTGGAATGTGGAGAAGGAGATTGGATAATAATATTGAAAACTGGTGTCAGGGAAGTGGCTATCATGTGAAATGGCAATCATGTTTAATCTTATGTGGTCTGGTCATTGAATTCAAGTTTATTTCTTCAACTGTGTTAATTTTTTGTCAGGTTCTTTGTCTTTTAAGATTGTTGTCTTCTGGGTTGTAGTGCCATGTGGTCTGGTAGAAGTTTACCAGTGTTTCAGTTGTCCTTTCTGCCCCGTTGATTGAAGCAGAAAGCATCTATGAAACGTTTGTAAACATCAACCAGACTGCACTGCCGTGAGAACCTCAAATCCTTCTTTTGTCTTCATCTGTACAATACGCTCAGTCAATGGATGTGATTTTAAGATTGTGGATTATTTAGATTATCCTTCAACTATTGAAGAATTAATTATGATAAAATTAATTATTTGCGTGTAAGTAATGTTTTTATTTATGCAGGAGTGGAGTTAGTGCGAGATATAAGTGGAGGAAAGCTAAGAGGAGGTGAAATTGGTTCTGAGGAAATTGTTTTTCACCCAGGAAAGGTGAAATGTGGAGAATATTCAGCTGATACAGGAACAGCTGGGTGAGTATTTCTGTTCATGTAATGATGTCTGTTATAACTTCAGCAGGTACTTTGTTCAAATTCTGGCTGGGGCTGACACTGCCAAGTGGTGTTTTTGTTCAGTCACTCCAAATATTTCAAGATATTACAAGTTCCTTGACCACTTTCCCCACCACATTTTTGTATTTGCAGTAATTCCGACATCTCTCACTGTGTACACTCCACTAAGTATTTTAAACAATGATATTAACATGGCCTTGCAGTGATAAAGCCATTGCTAGTTATACTTGCCACATGATATTTATGAGCTTTGTTGGCCGTCACAAATATACACATTGGTGGCCAGCCTGCTGAGGTGTGGGGGGAGAGGGGAAGCAATGGTGCATGGGGCGTCTTACCTCCCCTTGCTCTTTCCATCTTCCCTCCTCTCTTAATGTTACATAGCCTGGGCTCACAGATATTCTGCATCCAGAAGACCATCGACAGTGGGTCAAATTGCCTGAGAATGTAGTAGTTGACTGTAATTGTCTTCGTGCGTCATTGAATATTGAAAGATTGATTGGTGATACTTTGTTCAGGAGTGTTGGTTTGCTGATCCAAGTTGCTCTTCCCTGTATTCTGTTTGGCAATGGAATGACGATACTGAAACTAAGAGGAGGAACTAATGCGGAGATGGCTCCTCAAATTGACTACATAACTGAGGTGTGCCATCTTGGCCTTTATTTTTACACCTTGTATATTTACATATAATGAAATTAAACTGCTAACTGTGTGTATACACGAGTGTCTTCTATAATTTTGCGTTAACTGCTATGCACATATGCTTGGGTTTGCTTCATATTGGTACATTTTTTTATGCGTCATTATCCTTCATTATCTGGGACATTTTTTATGTGTTGCTATCCTTTGTTATCCAGTGAAACTAATTTGGGAATGTACATGCCTAGAATTTTAATGTATGAAACAAAATCTATTTCTAATGTGTCATGAATTGCATATGTAAATAAATAACCATTTAATAAGGTTTTTGCTGATGGTATTTCTTTGTATTGTCAGTGAACATTATCTTCTTTGGGACTTCATCTCTGATCTAATCCTTTATTGTACACAGCATAAGGAATTTTCTTATGATGTACTGTTTTGTACCATTATTCACTGTTTGATAGATTTCTTGTATGGAGCTGTATGCTAACGTAATGGTTGAACAAGGCTCTCTGTGAGTTTGAAGATCCTTTTGCTTACATCATGTGAGATGAATTGGACAATGATGGGCTTGGAAGAACCGACAACTGAGCACAAATTAGTAGTTGTAATATTCTGTTAATGGATAAGAGTTGGTATCAGTAGTTCTGTCAGTTTGTTAATGTTCTGTGCAAATCCCTTTTATTTTATTTTATTGGTACTTGTGGGTTATTGGGACACATCACTTTAAAAATAGGGTAGGTTAGGTTAACTTTCAAGTATATGTCATTTATCCACACACATTAACCTAACCTAACGTAACCTATTTTTAAAGCGATGTGTTGCAATAACCCACAAGTACCTATTTTTTTTACAGGTATTTAGGCCACTTCTGGAGAAGTTTGGAGGTACCTTTGATTACAAGATTATCAAAAGGTTAGTAAACATTTTGCAGAAGCTGTGAGTGTGCGCGTTCACGTGTGTGCTTGTACACGCTCTGCTGGCCTGGCGCATGTAGAATTTGCTCATTGTCTCATCTGACTCATTCTGAAAGAACGGATTAAAGTTGATTGACTTTTATTTGTAACGAAGAGTTTGCATGTGTTTCTTAAGTATGAACAGTCTGATCAAGTGACTCAGAAACCAAAAAACCATGATTCTCTGAAGATGTGTAGTATATGTGCACATGTGCGTATCCTTATATTACTTACAGCATCTCTAAAATTATAGATGTTGACGGGTTTATTTCTTTCAGAGGTTATTTTCCGAGAGGCGGAGGGGAGGTGCATATAAGAGTACAACCAGTGAAACAGTTGAAGGCTGTCAATCTAATCGAGAGCGGCCGCGTTGTACGTATAAGAGGATGGGCTTTTGTGGCCGGTTCTCTGCCCATTAAGGTGAAATGAAATAACTAAAATTGTTGTGGAAAATAACTAATTAAATTGAAAATGTAATGACATGAAAGTAGTGTTTAGAAAATAAAGAATAACTTTATGTTAAGAAAATATTTGTAAAGGTTATCAGAAATCTGTCATGTTATATAAAATCGTTCTTATGCCACGTCTTGGAGCATGTATGGGGATTGGAGGTAAAGATCCATGTATTCATAACCTTGGCACTAAATTGAAGTGAGTAGTCAGCTTCATGATGTGGCCACTTTATTGCCAGTGAAATAGTCCCTGATATGCACTGGGCAGGAGACTGGGTAGTAAAGGAACCAGTCTGGACATAGTATTAAAAAAAAAAAATTTGCCCTTGCCTTGGTTATTCAGCTAATAGCCATTTACACAGTTAGGTATTCTGTCTCAACATACATTATATGGGAAGCTGGATGTGCAATGAAAAATGCTTCATAAATTAAGAATGTATTTTAATGTTGTTGTAATGCCACTTCATTGTATAAATTACAGCATATATTGCTGAAAATAAATTAATCGGTAACCATATTGACAGTAGTTAAGGTGACTAGTGTGCAAATTTGTTTTTATTGGTAGCTGGTTTACTTGGTAACTAAGGATGTCAAACAAGTTTGGTGTTAGTGTTTGTAAGTTTAGAGGTCATGAAAGCATGCTCAGGAAAACTGTTAAATTGTCGCAGGTAGCTCATGCTATGGCAGATACCGCTGCTCAAACTCTGAGGAAGGCCTTGGAGAACGTAGATGTGTCAATTGTAAGGTACAAGGAGGATCCAGATGAGGCTGTTGGAAACGGCTCTGGAATCAAGTAAGTTTGTTTTCTGAATTATTTTTGGACGGGGTAGATGAGAAATGAATACAAAATTTTGTTTGGAAAGGTTGAAGAAATCCCACTCAGAAGACCTAGACATAGATGAAAGGATGATACTAAACTAGATCTTAAGGAAATAGGGTGTGAGAGAGTGCACTGGATTCATCTGGTTCACTGGTTAACATGGTTATGAAAATTCTGGTTTCATAAACGGATGGGAATTTCTTTACTAGCTGAGCGTACTGTTAATGTCTAAAGAAGAAGTGTACATCTTTGAGTCGCTACTTTCTGAAATGTTTTTTTTTTTTTTATAATTTTTGGAAGTAGTATAAGATTGCGAATCAACAAACTAACTAGAAACTTACTACAGTTCTTTATCATTATCAGTCTTGTTGCAGAAATGAGTACAGGTTGCATTCTGGGTGGCTCTGCCCTAGGTGGACGACACCTGAAGGCTGAAGAGGTGGGAATGAAAGCTGCGGATGAACTGTTTCAGTCCATCTATACAGGAGCCTGCGTAGACTCCTATTCTCAAGATCAGGTAATACTTAACTTTCTCCCTCAGGCACTACCCGTGATGGGTTACAAAGGGAACCAACATCTTAATATGAGCTATAAGGGTTTTGGGGTTGTTTTGTTTTACATTCGTGAAGTTTTACGTTTGACACGGGACTCCAAGACTTTACCACCTGATTTCAGAAGTGTTGTGTGCCGCTTGGCTAATTTAGGGGCTCATACTATCTTGTTTAAAGTATATGTTGATGTCTGTTTTCAGATGATCTTACTCATGGCAATTGCACATGGAAAATCCCGTGTAAAATGTGGGCCGGTGTCTTTACATACTCGGACAGCCATTCACGTAGCACATCTGTTGACAGAGGTAAGACTAATTGGATTTTATTAAATATATGATATAATATATTACATTTTACTTCTTTCAGACCTGCAGATCTGAGTATGTGCTTCAAATTTCAAGCAGTTTTTTTGTATATTAACACAGAAAGATCTTAAAACTTTGCATACCATGTAGTGTATTAGAATATAAAATAATTTGGTACTTGTGGGTTATCGGGACACATCACTTTAAAAATAGGTTAGGTTAGGATAATGTGTGTGGATAAATGACATATACTTGAAAGTTACTATATTTTATTTCAATAAATGACGGATTATTTTATTTTATTTGGATATGCATGAGATGTTAATTGTTGTTACTACCTGTCTTCAGAGGCCAAAATTCGCTTATAGATTTTAGAATCGTTTTAAAAATATCGCCATTATCATTTGCACGCCGCCATATAAACTCAGCAGTTTTCCGTGCCAATCCAACTCCAGATATTCGACTCCACCGTTTTGTATCCCGATAACCCACAAGTACCAATAATTGTTTGTTTGCTTATTTTATATTCTAACGCAGAAAGATATTACGAATGAAAACTGACAAACTTAATTCCTTTGAAAGAGGGAAGTACCGAGTGTTGTTGGAGGGGATAGGGTTGTGGTATTTGAGGTTTTCATGGCTGTGAGTCTGAAGATTGCTATCTTCGGGGTTGTTGCACTGTGTAGTTTCATCACCCTAATGATGCTGTCTGGTCAGTGTCTCCAGTGCTATGTTAATAAGTGAATGTTTTCTTTGTCTAAGCAAATAATCATCAGAAGCAATAATACCGTATATAGTCGCACCACATTGCACAAATATGTAATTAGTAAAAATGAAACTATATTTGTGCAAAATAAATATACTGATATTATTTTGTTGTCATGTCTTACAGGCGAAATTCACTGTGATAAATGGTGAGGCAGATTCCAACTTTATTGAGTGTGAAGGAATTGGTCTCGAAAACATTTCTTAAATTCATGGCTTGTGATGAATTTTCTAAAGACTGCAGTTGACTGACGGCTATTAAAATTCCAAATATTCCATACTTGGAAATACAGTAGAATGCTGTTTCATAAACGCAAGACCAAATTGCTGACTTATTGAATTTAAAAAATCTTGTTCTTTAACCCTGTGATTTGTATGGTTTCTTTCTGTCAACCATATCATAACAGAATATAACCAGAACATTAAAGATATGCGTGGTCTCAAAATTATTTCGCCGAGTAATCCAAGGTAACAAAACACGATGGTCATTCTGTGTCTGCGTCTGTGCAGACTAAATTACATATTTACTGACTAAATCAAATTTAGAAATAGTTTATGTATGATTTAAAGCTTTCACGGTGAATAATTGCATTAGAATCTTCTTGAGCAACCAAATATGTTGAAGTTGAATTAAAAACCAATGTCCTGGAGACCTGCCCTGTCTGCAGATGAATATATATTAAGGCATCGATTTCATGTAAGGAGTCGATGAACTGTGTCGAAACACAGTAACACGCCCGCTTTTAACTGGAAAATGAAACCATCGTAGCAGAACATTGTCCTCATCTCATATAGTTATATACTGTTGCATTTTCAGGTATTGTAACTGGTTTTGTATTGTGAAACAGGAGACATTGAAACTGGTACTAGCGGCAAAGTATTATCAATAAAATTACTGTGTTTTGTGTGGATGTCATTACAATCACAACCTACATCATATATCTTCCAGTTTCCTATCATTCAGCTCAATACATTTTCATTTTCTTTCACCTTGAGAAATAACTATCTCCATGGGTGGGCTGAGTTATTAGCAGGAAAACAGTTACATTAGACCTTTCAGGATTGTAGCTGCAGGAAGCATGATATGAGGACTTTATTTTTATTTTGTTAAATGATAAAAAACAAACTAAATGCTTGATATTTGTGTAGATGTTTTAGATCAAATCTCTACGAGACTACATGGTACAGCATCCCAGAAGACAGTAATTTTCATTACATTATGCATTAATTTTTTGGTACTTTGTGCAAATAACGTACAAAGCACTGTAGAGCAGTTTATTTTAACTGTAAATTACTGAAAGTGGACAGTATTTTTTTTTATCAAAACCTGATATGTTGAGGTTATGTTTTTGTAAAGCTTTTGATTTACCCATTGGGTGTGGAGGGTGAATATCCAGGAAGAATCAACAGTCAGGCACAATATAAAGCACATTATCATTGATGTAACATTGACGTACCCAACCTGACCTCACGAGTTCAAATGAGAAAGTGAGAGGAGCTTACATGTACACAGAGAGAAAGCACAGCTGCTCATCATGTTCCCTTCACTGTTTAAGGTTAAGCAGAATTATTTATTGCACTTTCAATACTGCTTAAATAATCGCTAACTACATTCGGTTTGAGTAGCGTACTTGCACACAGCAATGTAAGATATTTCATGCGTACTGAGACGCTCATCACAACTCAAAGTGGACGTGTCTTGGTTTGCTCCTATTTAGGTTAGGTTCATTTTGATAGACGGGTTAATGATAGTATGACGTAATAGAATTGGGTGGACGAACGTTAAACTCTTGGTTTCGTGATTGCAGATAAAACTGGGAAGCATGCTGTTGGAACCGCTCGTATATACTGTTATTAAGAAACTCTTGTTAATTCCAGGTACAAATATAGAAACTGTACAGGCATATGAGTAGAATATTTTACATATTACATTTTTCCTATGAAATCATTCAGAATTATGTTGTGAGATTTGAGGTTTTCACGGTGGTGAGGATGATCTAGGTTTTGGCGCCGTGTAGACTCGTAGGTACATGCCAAAGCCCAGAACATCATCAGACTTATTGTTTTACCTCTGCAATCGAACGACGTCTGCAATTTTTAATATCAAAGCAAGTGCCTACCCTAAATGTTGCTGCCATTTCTGTGTTCAGAAGTTCTTGTGTCTGAATGAAAATTTTTTTAATTCAATAAATCTTATGTTTGTCGAAATAGATTTTTAGAATGTATTGGTTGGTGTCGGGTGGACGTAAAACAGTGAAGTTGCCTTCGTTTCTTCTCACTTTTCGATAATCGATGTATGGGAGATGTCGAATCTATCTCGAGGGAAAAGTTGCTATCTTAGGGTCATTCAGCAATAACTCAAACGGTGTGGTGTTGTGGTATATGATTAATTTCACCTCTGGCAGAAACTGTAGATCAAAAGTTGATGGACCTCAAGAATGTGGGTGAGTGTTGGAGTGAAAGGATTTTGATCGTTATTGACTTGCGGGCATCTTACAGTAATGACGAATGAGTTGATTCATCTTTTTAGGTGACTTTGCCTTTCACTTTTCGTCTTTCCCAGTGCAGTCAGATTGCCCTTCAATCATTTATCATGCGTCTAATGGATGAATGCGATGTTCAGTTACGATGTTTTTGGTTGGATTCAGGATGAAGCCTTGGTTTTTTCGCGCTATTGGAAATATTTATCATGCACCATGCATGTCTTTGTTTATCTGCCCATCCATTTGTATACACATGCAAGTTTCTACCTGCTTTTAATATCGCGTATTTTTGTATGTTTTTCATATTATCTCTATAATAACCGACGTTGGTTATCACTTGGTATTGTTAAGGGATTGTGGGCCACATGTGAAAATATTTATGAATGTTTTTTTTTGTATTAATGTTTTACAAGTCGCAAGTAACTACTGCAGTTGATTTGGCTACAAATCCAGGTGCTTTAATTTCGTTTCCCATTATATGTTATGTTTTGAATCTCAACAAGACAGGCTTATATTTTAAAATTGTATTTTTATAACTTAAATGTTCCCTCTTATTCTTCTAATAATCTTCCACCTTTGCTTTTAACTTGAACGTGACTATACCTATACATTTTCAACGGGAATGACGTCATTAAGTCTACATGATACAGCACTTTGTTTGAAAACATACAGATTGAGTGGCGATAAGGGAAATTCTGTAATCGTATTATCACGTCTCTGCCAAAATGCTGATAACGTGGGGGGGAGGATACGTTTATCGTTGTCAGAGAAAATGGATACTCTTTGAACACGATAAATATTTACCTACGCATTTTAGGTCAGTATTTATGAGTGTCATTTTACGTTACGTTATGAGACAGAGGAATGTCTGGTCGTTCCTCTTAGGCGAGACCCAGTCCCGGCGACCTTGTAGTTATAAGGAACTTCAGAATTCTAAACGAGCAACTAATTCTGGGACTGCTAAGGGAAGCCAGTGTCGTGAAGTTCTGTCGTTTTTGCCGTAAGTTATGCCTTTGGAAGGGTAAGGAGAAATGATAAATTGATTAAAATTTAGCTTAATATTTTTTTTTAAAAAAATGGTACGAATACGTGTCTCAAATGGCATTGTAAAAAAACATATTTCGCTTTGTAGCCATGTTTTTATTCCACATTCTACATAATAATGGTTCAAGGAAAGCCAAACGTTTTTCCCCTAAATGCATCCACGATAATATTGGTTTATTTTTTGGTTATCGTGAGTCCCTCCTTCCCCAATCCAATCTTTTCTGTGACTTAGGCTATTGCGTTCAAATGGCGGACTATTTATTTTGTTGGTTTTTTTTGTCATTTATGAATACGAAACACTCTGTCAGTGACAACTCTATGTACACGCTGGGAATTAAGCAGTTTGCGTCATGCAGTAATCTGTTTAATGTTGCGTGTTACTGAATACTCGTGTGAAACGCTGAATTTCCCAGCTGACTTAAAATTTGAACAAAGCAGCTAAGCGTTACATCGTGTTCCTGCAACTCTTCCAAGTACAATTGTCAGCCGACTGTAACTGGGAAATGATGCAAGGGGTAGATATCTGGATGTAAGTGTTCTACATTGTTTTCTCGCCATCTGAAATGTGCCTGTAAGTTATATTTCCTGGTTCAGTAATTGACCTAAGTGCCTGGTTTCAGGTTCTTTACTGACGTTGCATAAGCTGACGTCACGTAGAATGAGCTTTTGTGTAAGTGCAGAATACAAACTGCTTCTTAAATTACAATGAGAGGTTTTGTATTACGCGTAGGGCATTGTTACGTCGCGTTATTCGCATTGAGGGTTCTCAGGCTACATATATTCTAATGCTTTATTCCTTTGCTACTGGAAAGTCTGTCAAAACCAATGATGGTCAAAATATACCCAGCTGAAATCGTAAATCAAGTGCTGGATGTTGTTATGATATTACAAAGAATAACACAGAAACTGTTGTCATTACAGAATAATCCATATTCGATTTATTTAGCTATCCATTTTTGTATTTTGAAGATGGCGGAAAAGTTATAGGTTACGGGGCAATTTAAAAGCTGCCCTGTACTTAAATTGCTTTGTTATAAAGAGGCTAACAGGTTTCAACCCTCATTACTGCTTTTAGCCTTTCCTTAAGACGATAGGGTGGAAGACATTCCGAACGCGGTTTATCTTGGTAAAATTCGTCTTTCAGGTGTTTTAAGATTGCGTTGGAATGTGGATGTATAAACTTACTTCAGCAGTAAAATCTCAGAATGCGTCTCACTAGAAGTTCTTTATCAAAAGAGGGTGTCTGAGAGCTCAGTTTTAGGACTTAGTGGTTTATTTTGTATTGCTTACATTAAAACACATTTAATGTTTTTGTCGTATTTGTTTATACATAAAATATCACAAAGTAGACGTTTATAGATTTCTCTGTAAGTGGCGAAAGCTTTAACAATCGGTAATACTTGCATTTTGTATTTATTGGTCTAATGTGTTTCTTCATGTACGTAAGGATTATTTCAATTCAATTCAATTCAATTCAGTTAATTTATTACGTGTTTTCCAACAGCAAGAAGCCAATAACAAGCAAACACTGATAATATATACAATAATGATGAAATAATAATGAAAATAGTACAAAAAGAGATTAATTAAACTTATACATGTACAGCATTAAATATAACAGCCAAGTACAGGAAAACCCAAAAAAGAAACAATATTATTCGGCTTCAGATGTTCGAACCTCAGGATTTTAAATTTTTTTGGAAGTTGAGCATCGTATTAGGAATGTAAGTGAATGGAATTAATGCGAAATAAAAGTTAAACACAGTGAACGGTGCAAAATATTAAAGTATAAGATAAGGTTTTTGAACTGGGTACAAGAATGCATCCAAGAAAATGTTTCTGGTAGCTGGCGTGTGTAGGAGACCACCATTTTCACCTGGGAAGATTCACAGTGACTTTGACCTGACGACAGGAGAGAAAGCTAAGCCTTTGAGCAAACCGTGATCGAAAGGCTATTTGCTGGAACAATTGAAGTCTAACGAAGCTAAGGTTCGTTAACGGGAAACTAAACCACAATACGTGTGCTTTATCCCGTTGTTATCACGTGTCGTGTGATGGATAGCGAATGATTTCCTAACCGGATGTGAAGACGGGGGATATTTGTTTCCTATCTTTTCTCGAAACGCATCGAATTAACGGGCGATAAGGTTTGTTTTAGCCCCGTATAATTCACATCCAAAACTACTGAATACATTTGGACGAAATTTGTTTGTGTACGACATGAAAGATTACATGATAAAATCAGACCAGGGCTCAAATTGGGGATAATAGATGATAATGGTAATTTTTAACGATGCTTTATTTTAATGTTTATTTAGGCTACGTTCAGGATGCTGTTAATTGTTTTCAGAAGAAATATGGCAAAAAAATAAATTTTAACTCCCTTCTAAAATGTAATTTTTTTGTTATCAGTCAGATTAAGTTTAATGTGAACATTGAAACCGTCTCACCCATTTACTGACGAATCATCCAGGAAGTTTGTTTTCTGCTTCTCAGGTTGGAGTCCTGTCTTAAAGAACAGTGTAAGTGAAAGTTAAGATTTGCATATTCTTAACACACAAGAATCTCACGAACTAATGGTCTGTTACTTTTGTGTTTAAATGCTGACGTTTTCTCCCTAAGAATAGGGGGTTATTATTCGTGTTTAATTATACACCATATTTAATAGAAATTAGCAGCCCTCGTGTGCGAACCAATAAATCGTCTTACTGTTTCTGATATACTTTGTTTATTTTAACTGCATTTGTTTTTTAATAGCGCGGGCAATGTAACGTCGAATCATAGAACTGATTGCGAATTAAATGTGTCCAAAGGAATGGTCGACCTGAAGGGCGTAGCCCTTAAAATTCGTAATGGTAACTGCATGTATTATATGCTTTAACATATAGTAACTTTGCATTTTTCCCCACAAAATTTATTTTCGTTTTTATATGATTATTTCCCTAAACAACATTAACCACCTGATCTTTGTAATGGTGAAATGTGTTTTCTTTTCGTTACTGGCCGAATCCTTAAGTATTAATTAGATGAGCTTTAGCTTAAAGGGGGTAGTGATGACTTTTTATCAGTTATAAATTGCACTGACGATGGACATAGTCCAAGAATTTAGTGATCCCGATGACTCTCGATGTCCGATTCTGTTCTCGACTGCAGCTTCTTCCGGGTCCAGTTGAGTGTTTCCGAGGCCCAGCACAGCGTCTTTTTCCGTAAAACAACTCTCCCTGCAGTCTCTTGTTCATGGTGTCATCTTGCTCATCTTCAGAGCTGTGTACCTAACGTACAGATTTCTCTCTTTTGCCCGGCGGCCAAATTGAAACAGGGTTCCGCTTATAGAAAGCCCGTCTGTGACGAACAACTTTTTCACACTTTGCGTTCCAATCTTATATATAAATATTATTTGCTACCTAATACATTCCTCTTGAAATCTCCGTTTACGCGTTATGAATAATATTTCATACACAGATTATATCGAGTGACATGTTAAATTAAAATTAATCTTAGGGAAATAGGATTGGAGAGTGTGGATTGGATTTATCTGGCTCAGGATAGGGACTGGAAGCATGCTGTTGTGAATGATGTAATAGATCATCGTGTTTCATAAAAGGCAGGGTACTTCTTGGCTAGCCGAATGTATTGCTACGTTCTCAAGAAGGATTCTGTTTCATTGAGTTAGTGATTACAGAACAATTAATTATGAATTATGTAAGCAACTGAATTCTCTTAGTTGCTTGTATAAGATAACGAGGTATTATTTTATTATGATTATTATATTATATAGATGTGAATAATTCTCGCCTGCGTATCTTAAAATCTTACAATGAAACCGAATTTGTGAATTATTTTTTTACCGTTGAAAGCGTCTAGTGAAAGGTAGAGAGAATTTTTATGTTTATATTAATTGTGGTTTATAAGAGGAAGAAGATTAAAGAGAATGTGAAATTATTTCTTTCCATTCCATTCTAACCATCAATCTCATCAACAGAGAAAGCCGTTCACTTATCGCATGAAACCGAAATATTAATTGCGATTTTCTGGTTGTAATTCAGTGGGTGTTTACGAAATATAATAAGGAACGTGTCGTCTCCATCTTCGGAGAATAGAATAATTTTATATTACACATAATCGGTACAGGTAAGAAAGTAGATAATATACGACACGTAATTTTAGCAAATGACAGCGTCGTTATATGATTAAAAATCTAAATGGGTTGATAATAATTCTTCCTTGTCGTTCTGGAAGCGTGACTTGTGACAGGGAGGTCTTTGGGCGTCGGTGCAAATTTAATAGAATCGTTGTTGAAAGGCGGGGATGGTCTGCGGAAGAAAAGACTGGAAGTGCTTGCGGTAACGTGAACTGTTCGTGTTTGTCTTAATGTGAACGGTCAGAACGTGATTTCCTCGGGATCTAACTCCTATTCGAAGCATTTCCGGATATGGTGCTTAAGAGTTCACGTGATTTTATACTTTCCGCCATGATTGTATAGTCAGGATTCTTTCAAGGTTCGTTTAATTTCAGACCGCAATTTCATTATATTTCTTTTGACGCTCTCTTTTGGAAGGAAAACGTGAGTATCTATAATAATTTTCGCTGAACTTGACACGCAGTCTGAGAGAAATGAACCAATGTTGAAACTGTTTTGACTTTCAGTCAAAACTCCTCCCTTCGTCTCACTTCTTATTCCGTTATATCAGATTTTATTTCAACGCTTACTATTGGTGTAATTTTGTATTTCATGTTCTGATTAAAATTTGTTCATCTTCAAGTTTAACAAGTTCGACGAGTTCGTGATTCGCTGCACCATTAACAGTTTGAAGCTCATTTAAATGATATATATACAAATTCAGTTCTTACCTCAAAGAAAACACAACTCGTTTCCATTACGAAAATGAACTGGTTAATGCTGTTTAAGGAAGTAATTACCGTTTATTCTGAGAATCATACCAAACCCATAAATACACTCTGTTGGTAAAATTCATATTTAAGTTAATTGCAGATAATAATAGAACTATTTTTAAAACTATAAAACTACTAAAATAATAGATAAAACATTAGATAAAAATGTTATTTGTGTGTAGGCATTTTGTGTTTGCTTGCGTTACAGTTCCTCGTAAATTCGTGTTGTTGTTCAGAAAGCAAGGTCAAAATTTACAAAACTATAACCTAATCTGTTCTTTATGGGTTTGACACTTGGTATTTTATCTTACAAGTGAATAGTATAGAGTGAGTGTGGTTCAGAATAAGATTCCGAGGAGAATATTTGGACCAAATAGGGAAAAAGTGACAAGAAGATGACAAATTTTGCTTAAGGAGGAGTTTAATAATTTGTACTGTACTTCAGATATTATTAGGATGATCGTATAGTGGATAATGACGATATCAGAAGACGCTCTTTCCTTCTAAAATAAAGAAAAAGTATAATTTCTCTTGTACGAAGGTTGTTATTAATCTGAAGATCGGTGTGGAAGGAAGTGTATTATGGCTGATTATCTTTGGCAATTTATTTTGTAGGTAAGTGAAGGGATAATTTACTTTCGTTCCAATTACACAAAACCTCATTTAAACTGTGTTCCAATTTGTTTTTATTTCTATATTTGGTTTGCTGACTTACTTTCTGTAGCGAATTTGATGCCAGATTGTTCCGTAAACAGTTTTAATCTGAAACCGTCGAAGGGCAAAATGTTCTGTTAGGCATTCCACTCATAATTATACGGGATTGAGAGCTAAATGTCATGGTTCAGAGGAAGAGTTATAAATTCAGCCCTAATGCAGCATTTACAGTGAGGTATCATATCTCTCAGGAAGCCGTACTCTATTAAACCACTAAATTACAAACTCCCCTCCGTCCGTAATTAAGGCAATATATACTCACCCCCATCTCCTACACTTAATTGATTTTCAGCTAATTATAACTCCGTCATACGAAGCAGACATATGCAATCTATGGATCACGTTTCGGACCTAAATACTCTTAATATTTTTTAAATAAGTTTACCAGGTGTTATTTTTTAAATTTTAAATAGCTGCCGTGTTCCTAATTTGTTTTACTAAAATTAATTGTGTTCTTTGCAAAATTACGTCCCAAAGTCGACTGCGATATGACAGGATGAAATATAATTTATTTTGAGTAAGTTGATATAGTATTTATTTTGGGTTTTGGCGCCACGTAGATGCTAACGTTCCCGAGAAACATGCTGTCTCCATCTCAGAGTTTGAAGTTAGGTAGTAAGCACCTCTGAAACGTTGGTAAATGGTAAATTTATAGGAGATTACATGACACATCATCATTGAAGACAGTCATCTTCATTTGTATGATTCCTTGAATTATGGGCTTAATATTCGTTGAGCCTTCCAAAGGCTCATAAAGATACGGGCAAACATTCGTAAATATTGCGGTATTCGACATGATTTTCGCAATGTGTGCGCTCCATGGACTCTGCACAGTGACAAACTAGTAGTTGCTTAAACCACGTGTAATATCAGCTCTCAGCGAGGGGTATTAATTTATAATTACTTCCATATCCCAAGATACGTCTGTGTTATTCAGTCTCTTAAGCCTATTTAACGACACTGTTTCAATGACAGATGTTATATAACGTCGAATTATATGGGGAGATTGAAGGGTTTAGACAAGAAATTTGTGGTCTATCCAGGAGAAACTCTTGGGTAACTGAGGAAACTCACGAATATTCTTAGAATAGCCAAGTGCCTTAAAAATACGAGTCCATAGAATTATTGCTACACGGACCTGCTCTGTCAAATATGGAGAAAGAACAGAATTTAATTGCGTAACAACATTTTATTTATTTCAGTCTGTTTTAGTTGACGGTGTATTCGGTTATATTTAATTTAAGCTATGGGACATCGTGTGACGGTCCTCATATGTGTAAACGACACGTTTTAAGGCTTCTGCCTTCACAGAATAACACATGAAGACGCACGCGTGAACTCCCGACGGGATTCGAAACCGGGATCTCTATGTTCGATCGGTCTAAGATCGTAGGTACTTGCAACCGTGATGATTACGAAACTTGGGGTCATTCATTTAAGTCTGCGGTTTACATTATTTTGCAACAGTTTTACTTTTAAATCTGAAGAGTACGCTACAAGCATTAAAAAAATATATATTTTACTTTCACCCAAAGAGGACGTGTTGTAAGAGTTGCTTCCAGATTCTGCATGCACGTCAGTTTGTGTCTTGTTACTCCTCCGCTACGCCCCGACCCCCCCTCTTCCCACCTTGTTTGCCTTTTACTTTAAGTCGTATGTATGTGAGATGGAGACGATTTCTACTGATTGCGATTTCCTCATAAGGCCGACAGACGGTTTCGTCCGAGCGGTTTTATGGCTCTGAGAATCGGACGGTGAAAGTGGTGAAGCGCTTTGATCATTTATCTGGGTCGTCCACTACACTACAGAACATGTTCGACCCGTGAACCATGAAGATGCAGGTTTTGTGGACGTACAGGTGATATGCGGCCAGTTGCCGGTCGATGAGCCTTGTCCGAGTGACGCAACTTTATCGTCCGGATCTCCGCTGAATCACTGATTAATGTGACAAGAGTTTAAATTTATTTTAAAATCATTATGTAAACCTTTACATTTTGCTGTGCCTGTCATCCGGCGTTTTACGAAGGCCGACTGACTTCATGGCTGGTTGATCT
Organism: Zootermopsis nevadensis; assembly: GCF_000696155.1. The sequence goes on from NW_019059763.1 coordinate 625,571, forward strand.
ACTGACTGACACTGAGTAACCGATTGATTTAAGGACTAATTGTATATCTGGCTGATCTCACAATGTATGGCATGTTTAACGTTATAATTATTTTGTTGCGTAATATTTGGCTGAGGAAAAACATGAAGACGACCATATACGTACTATAATATAACATAATTGTATTGAATAAATACGTGTGTGTTGAGCATAGAAAATATATAAGATAATTTATGATGTAGAAATTAGTTACTTTTATTAAAAACAATTAGTTGAAAAATACGGGATGAACAGGGTTTGATTCCTGACAAAGGCAGAAATTTTCTCTTCGCCACTACATCTATAATGGCGCTGCGGTCCACCCAGCTTTCTGTCAGATGGGTATAGTAGCTGGGGCGAGAAGCTAGTCTGCCTTTATTTAGTCCTGAGTTTGAGCTTCGTCGTTTCAGAGTTACAGAAAAAATCGGACAGATTCGATATTCAATGTGTGATTTAATTTTGAAACTGGAGGTAGGAAGTTTCTGAAAAACTACGTTTTGTAAGTCACAAAACCGTACGCGTTGTTGATATGCATTTCAGTCTCATTGTCACACAACTTTCAAACGTACGCCTAATTACATTTGTCAGAGAAAGGAAAGCAATTTGCACGTCATACCACGTTTCAAGCTGTCAGCTGCCCTGACAGTTTTCTCATTATTTTCGTTCAGTCTCTTCAGATAGTCTACTACCTTGAAGTAGATGCTTATGTTCTTGGTTTTGACTCCGTGTAGACTATCCGATAGATTACAAATTTTCGGAGAAACATACTGTCTCCATCTACAGGTTTTTTTTGTAGCGGTGAAGTTAAGTATGATGTTCTGTGGTTTGGCGCCGGAGAGACTTGATAGATTTCTGAACCTGGAGACGGCATATTTCTGCGAAATTTTGTCATCAGCTGGTGAGTCTTTACGGCGCAAAACCTCAGGGCAACATAATCATCCTTATCGCTGTGAAAATTTGTAATCTACTTTGAAGTATATCACAGACACTTCGTTCTAAATCTTTATCTACCTAATTTAATCTCCATTTATCATCCAACGTTATATAAACTCGGTAGATTGAATATGGTTTCCTAAGAACTAATTACAGTTTTCAGGAGGAGAAGTTAATGCACACATCCTGCTGTCAAAATACGTTTCTGTGTTAATTCGACTTTCATCACTTTGCGTGGACCCGTTAACGAGGTGCTGTTTTGATACAAATTACAGCATCTACTCGCCTGAACTAGTTTTAACGACCTTTACAAGACGAAGTACATGTACGTGGCGTGTTAAATAAGTAATTTTGAAATATAAATTAAACAGATGCTGTGCCCCTATTCTACAGGGGCTTGCGTTTCTAGCGAACAGCAGTAAATTTTCAGGTCTGCTCCGTTCAGATCAGATGATTTCCAGAGAGTTGGCATTGTTTAAACAGACCACTCACAGAACTTTAAAAAATAATCTCTATCATATTAATCTATAGATTAATGAATTGAAGGAAACACGTGTTCTTTGATTTCGGAACATGGTGCATAATGTGGTATTATCGCTATATATGGCTACTCATTTCGATTAAATTCAATATAAAAAAGTGCCTAGTAGTTTATAGTTATTCAGATCAAAGTTTTTTTCAAATTTGTGTGTTGCCAAAGGACCGTTTAAAATCCAGTGGTAACTATATGCACCACCTGCCTTAACAATAATTTCTATGTATTTTATCCACAAAGTATGTTTATAGGTTTATTATAATTATCAGAATAAACAGTGATTATTTTTTTAAACAGCATTGACCAATTGATATTTGTAATGGTAAAGTGTGGTGTCTTCTTTGCGGTACGGACTGGATTATTAACTATTACTTAGGCGTGTTTCGACTTAAAAGGGTTACTATTGTGAAAGAACCTCATCTTTTAGCACGATTTCATAGTTGAGACTAGACAGTTCAATTAAAATGCGATTCGAGAGGATTACGAAATAGGAATCGTTGGCATTATTGATAGCTTTCAGTAGAATCCACGTGTATATAAATAAGAGTACATTAAATTCATACTCTAAAACAAACACAGATGTTAACTCTACAGGTTTTGACATTGACTGGTTACGTAACGTGACATTTTTTGTGTTCCGCGTGATTTGTTAGGCTGTTTTTTTTTTTTTAGCTGAAGATTACTTTTACTCAACGCCTTGACTTGAATTGCCACTTACAGCACCAGAATGTTGGTGTCTGCTTAGTGTCAACTACAATTTTAGAAAGGAAAAGTATAAAATGTCGATTCCATTGGCCTGTGCTGCGTGTTCATGGAAGATACGAACGACCGACCGACAGCTGAAGTTGCTGTTTCATATTCCTCCCACAGTATGGGTGTTTGTGTGCTAGTTTCGTAATTACCCTGGTCTTTAGTATACGCGTAAGTTGTTTCCATTATTGATTATTCGACAGGATTTTACGCACTCCTTCCATATGAATATTGATAAAAGCTGGGCGAGATCTTTCTCCATAGGTTTCTTTCTTACACAATAAATTTATTTAATTCTCCAACAAACTGAGAAAAGAAAGTAATTAAACATTCATGTTGTAATTTGAAGTACTAAATTTTTGGACTTTATCCATCGTCTGATATTCAAAGGTTTAGAGATGTTGATCCTTGCAGCTTTTAGGCGTTTACGGACGTTTTAGAGGTGGAAACTACACGGCGTAACATGCCAGTAGACAGTCATTTTAACATTCTCCTCCGTGAGAACCTGAAATATTATCCACATCATTTTTCCTAATGCCAGTTCTTTCCTGTCCTTTAGTCCCTCACATTCCATTGGCTGTGTCACAATTCTTCGTCCTCTCCACATATCAAACACATTCCTATTTTACTAGGCCCATATAAGTACGAATGTAGGCTCAGACTAACGTATCTATACCTTATAAGCGTACATTTGCCTAAGCCCCATTGCGTCTGACATCTTGATATATTGCATGCTTATTACATTACAGAAGTAGGAGTAATAACATTGCTGTAGGCTAGAAAAGACCTGGATTATTTCCACTTACAGTGATGTCGGTCTTAAGACGAACAGCTATAATGTAAATACGTTTGAATTTCTTGTTAGCGTCCAGTCCTTAGTGTGCGTTATTCATCTGTTGAAAACTTAACCCTTTGGGTGCTGTTGACCCAATCAGACTTCCTTTTCCTTCATTACAACTTTGTTTCAGAAGTTCAGTTAGTCTCATGAAAAGAGAATTCGCTTGATTGTCCATAATCCCACGTCCTGGATTACAGAACAGATTACATCAAGTTCTGACTGAGTAAAAGGACAATGTTTCTCAATATTTTTCCTCCGGCTTCGCCATAAAATATAATTAAATTTATCACTGCACATAAAATAATATGTTGTAAAGTTTCGTATGGTATCTCGTCTTCTAGGCTATGACGTCTTGTATTTTTGTAGGTAGTTACCAACATCTGGGATTAACTTATCACTTCCTTCATAAGGGTATAAGACGAAGATTATAAGTTTTTCTGAAACGTTTGTACACATCGCGTTATAAATGTGAAAATCACAATTCAAATCTACACAGTTATAAAAATTTGATCACGAAGTTGTGTATGAATTTATACATAAATTGTAAGCCTATTCATATTTAGATTGTAGTCTGTTCTTGAACCAGTTCTGTTCACTTCAGATTCTCATAAACCATCTTTATGTGAACCAAACACGTGTATTCTTCCATCTCTTCTTCGGTCAAAAGTGTCACAAACCCTAAGTTCACTGCCGTGTTCCGATCCTCAGCCAGATGAAGTGAGTGCACACTTTCAAATTCTTATAAAATAAGTGTAAAAATATCTGTTTTATTTAACCTGATCTGCTTTTTGTAAAGTAGGCAGGGCGATAACAGTTTTAGAACTGAATTAAAACAAATATTTCCTGAATTATTTTCCCTTTTTTTCGTTAGGAACGTCACAGTTTGTAGGAAAGTTTAGGAAACTGGGAAAATGTTACAGCCAGAAATGGATTAAGTTTGGTAGAGATATTGCACGCTGATATTAAAATGGGTGTTATGAAAAAGCACAATATATAACATATATATAGTGAGATGTGAAAAATACCGATGTGGTAACAATTTAACAAAGAGAAAACAGCACGTATTAATTAGATGACAAAATAAGACTTTGTTAGTACACGTTCTGAAAAATTGTTACTTGTGTAGAAAAGCACGGGACGCCAATTGAGAAACACTTTATTAGAGAAATCAAATACGTACTATTACGTGTTGATATCGAGGCTTTGTTTGTCGGCTGAATGGGATCAGCTTATTTGTATGCATATTTCAGATACATTTTATGGAGCGGAATTGCTTTAATTATGAGTGAGTGAAATCGATGAGGAGACAAAGAAAGTTAAGAGAAATGCAAAATTTCATGTCATTTTCTCATACACATGTGTGGGACTCAAAACGTCTTGCTTTGTTTATTCGGCTAATTTAAGACTTATTATCAAACCGTGTCATTTATTATAAATTCTTATTGTTATTTTGATTTTAGTAAACATTTCTCTTTTTGGCTGTTGATGAAACATACTAAAATAAAGAATTCAATTGAATTGTTATTTTGAATCCTCCGTATGAGATTTTGTTTGTGCACATGGTCAGTGACATGTTTTCTGAGAGAGCAATTAACAATCTACATGTTGATAACTGTTTCTCACTCTTTTATCCGAATCACTTGTTGTTTCTCGTTTGTTTTTCTGAGATTCCACGTTCCTTCCAAATCTCTTCTTACTCCTTTATATTTGTTATATTATTATTATTATTATTATTGATTGTTGATGTAGCGTGATTAGAGGCGATCCTTACAATAATATGAGGTCAGTAGCTCAAGTCACCTTCGTCGAGAGCTCCTTCTTATTCTGCGCATGCGCAATAAGAACTGGGTGAACAAGGTGTTTGGATAACAGCGCGGTCCTGTTCCCTGCCATCTCCATATGACTTCACAGCGATCTCCGAGTTCTTCAATTTGTGGTTCGCGAACCCCTTGGGAATAAGCTAAATATACTGTCGAAAATGGTGCATAGTGGTGAAATTTTGTTTGCTAGTATTATTTTAATTTTTTTTTTTACAAAACATGATAATCTGGAGGAAGGATAAGGGGTTAAGTTATGTTCGATTGAGTTTAATTTAAATTTTGGTTTTTAATTTTATTTATTTGATGAGTTGACAGTAGCACACATCAACAGTGCAGATGAATCAGCTATAAAATAACAAATACGCCTTTTTACCTGCTCGGATACAAGATTGCTTCTGAAAAGTTCCTATGTACGAGGTCAGCATATCGTCTAACCCATACGCAAGACAGATATCCTAAAAAATCACTTAAATCTGTTGAATCTACGCGTGGTTTCGATGTAAAATCTTCTAGGCGCCATAGACTGTTACGCGTACCTCGGAAACACTTTGGAATCCGAATCATTTGTTGAGCTTAGATCCGGTTAACCCCTCTTAATGCTTGTGTTATGAGAGGGAGGTGGTCTTTAACGATGGCGATGGAGAACGAAGAATAAGGCGAGGCAGAGCAGGTCGTTAGAAGAAAGTTGTCTCCCCATATGAGTAACTGCTGACCTGCATGGCGGCTGTTCCATCTGCAGCCTCTAGTTAGCTCCCTCCAGTAGTTGGCCCGAGACGGCCTAAAGAAGAACACCTCAGGTGTGTCGGAAGTGTTGTGTTGTGGTTACTCAAATGAGGCATTTCTTCCTCAGTGAACGCTTTTAAACTTTTAACAAGTGAACTATGGGATACCACGTGACGGTATGTACACAGCTTTTTTTACGTTTTTATAATTTAAATAAAATTTATCTGACACGAATCTCTTTAAACACAGACATCGTGAATTAAATATACTTTGGTGTTTTTTTTCATTAAACCAACTTATACGTCTGGTAGCCCGAGAAGAATTTGTTGTAAATTTAATTGCTTAAACTAGACACACGAATTTAACGTAAGATTTGAGGTTTTTCACAGCGGTGAGTATGAAGATTTCTGTCTTCTGGGATGTTGCGCTGTGTAGTCTGGTCGATGTTAACCAACGTTTCAGAGGTCATACTGCCTCCGTCATCAGAGTATGAAGATTTCTGTCTTCTGGGTTGTTGCGCTGTGTAGTCTGGTCGATGTT
>NW_019059763.1:631816-702273 GCF_000696155.1 Zootermopsis nevadensis
GATGTTTACCAACGTTTCAGAGGTCACACTGCCTCCGTCATCAGGGTGATGAATTCATCTACACGGCGCAACAACACAGAAGACGGAAATCTTCGAATTTAACGTGGTTTTTGAAATCTTCTCAAGACTTGTATGTTATCGGTTGTAGCACCTAGTTTGTCTCTCAAGAGCAGAAAATCGTATTCGTCAGCTTTCACCTTCTTGAGCATAGACACTGACCTGTTTCGGTTCAGAACTGAGTCTGAAACATGGAATCCTTTTCTGTTTGATGGTTCAGGTACCGTTTAGGTGTTTATCTTCTACTGGCTTCCTTCCGGGAAGTAGGAGTTGGTATGAACTATATATGTTATATGTAGACTTAACAACTGGGCGCAGAGTAATACCTATTGTATTTGTTGATATTGGGAGAATGATTAGTGATTATATGTGGAAAATAACATTAAGAATTTTGCAACAACCTTGTTAGAACCGTCGGCTCATTGTGAACTAGGTTTTCCACTTAAAGCATCCTGTAGGAAACAAATTATGGCGATATTAATTTTGTGCTTTTATTACGAGCTGCAATAATTTAGCAACGTGAAATGAAGTGCATTTTGGACGTGTTTAATCTTTAGCTCTTTCGTTGTTTTACGACGTTGCAGTGGTCGTACAATGTCGAATTAAATATAGTGACATGACATACGACGATGGGGAGAATATTGATTGAAGCTTTGCGGGCTGCTTTATTGTGCTGTACCAGTACCTGACTGGAGTGACTAATAAAAACCATGATGGTCCTCGATATACACAGTCCGTTGCCGACTTCTCGAATACATATCAAATCTCTTACACCTGTGAACAAATAACTCTAAAATGGCTGTAAAATTATATTTCTATACTATAATGAGTAAGTCAATATGAGTCGATATGAATGTTTATTCAGTTGAATTATGCAGATACGTTCTACTGAATTAAAACCCTTGATCATGAGTCTTATTAATCGCATCTCAGTGTTGCTGTGAAGACGTTTGGATACTGGGTTGGTGGGTTAATAGGATACACTTCCATTGCCTGAAATGTATGCTGATTTGAAGATCGCTGTCTTCTGGGTTGTAGCGACGTGCAGTCTGGTAGAAGTTTACCAGCGTTTCAATGGTCCTTGGTGCCTCTATGATGAGGGCGATGGTAAACTTATACCAAACTACACGGCGCTACAACCCAGTAGACATCCATCATCGTACTCACCTCCGTTAAAACTTAAAATTCTGTGTGCTGGTTATTTAAGACCTCGTTCACAACTGGACCAAACCGAAAGTGAAGTTAACTTAACCTAAATATATTGTCGTCTGGTCGAAACTCTAAACAACTTTTAGAGCACCTCGATGTTTACATTTTAATATTGTAGGAATATTTTCTCCCTTTTCAAACGCAATGGCAATACTTCGACCTACGAAGTGATGTCTGATAGTTTTTGTAGAACTACCTGTATACTTCTACAAGTTTACTTCTCAAACATTCTGTCTGTGTTCTCCCCTTAGTGTGAAGGACCAAATTTCATTGTCATCTAAATCAGCGGTTGAAACAATAATTTTATATAGCTTTATCTTTACGACTTTGCGTTGCTGTCCGAACACAAGAGATTCTGTACTTCATGGTAGGAAGAATCACAGTGGGAGAAGTTAGTATACAGTAATAAAATTTTAAATGTAGAAAGTGGTACAAGAATATTTGTCCTTTTTTTGAAATACGATATTGAACTTTTTGCCACGAACCAGCACGCGAACCACAGCTTTGCAAACATTGGTTACAGCAGTTTGTTGTATAAGATTTAGGTAGGTCAGATGAAGCTCTCTGTGTGTTCAGTCTCCTTCTCGGTTAGGTTTCTAATTCTCATGCCTGGGGGGAGGCTGTATTAAGCGTGTGGTATGGGATGATGCATTGTATTGCGGGGTCTAAGCTTGCTTAAGCATCAGACGCCGAGGAAAGTTTCTTATGTTAGTCCACATTCCGACTAATGAAGAATATTCACAGTTTAAAGTGGAAGGAGTGCTTGGGAAACACATGCACTGTATTTTAGAACTAGACGAAGATGGGAGTATAATATTAAGATGGATCTTATGAATTGTGGTGGATGTGTGTAGACTGGATTGAATTTGAATCAGGATAGGAACATGTAATTGGCTAATGTGACATTGAATTTTTTATTAAGTGATGGAAAATTCGACTATCTGAACATATTAACAGCTTCTCAAGAACTATGCTTCATTGAGTTGAAGATATAGCGTGTCCCAAATAAATATACACGCAAAGTTAATATTCAATGTTATAATGTGTATACATGTTTTTGGGACGTTCTGTAAATGACGTACGAGGAATTCAGGCATTTGGAAACTGATCAAGCCAGACCAAAGAATCCATTTACACTTAACTGCATGAGAGGGGCCTGACAGTGCAGGCCCTGACCCCTAGATGTGGGTGACGGTCTACGTTGAACGCCGGTATGAACGAACTGCTGAGTCAGTCTTCCGGTAAGACCAGTCCAAGAAGCGAGACTTTGCTCGTGATTTGGGTCAGGCTCTTCCACGTCTCCGTTGCATGAAGGAGCGACCACTTATTACGTTTATGGCCACGAATGTAGAATTAATATTGGGTTTGGAATGAGATTTGGTTGAAGGCTGCACACAAAACATTTTATATCGAATTAATAATGAATTGTCACACATTCCTTAACTAATCTCCTGAAATTCTCCATAGATATGGAGAATTTAAAAAGCCGGGCCATGTTGCGGGCGATATTTCATGACTAGAACCCACTTCATGAGGTGAGAACACGTGTTAGGTGTCTTGAAGGAAACTGCAGCAGATGAGTAACAGATGAACGTTATTCAGCTGGCCAAGAAATGTCCTTTTATAGAACGCAAAATTTTATTAGCCAGCTGTATTCATTCAGCATCTTCGAATTTTGTTTATCTGAGATCCATTTTAATTGGCAGGATATGCAGAACTTTTTTCCGATGATCCGACCACGTGCTGTCTTCGACGGACTTAACTTATGCAACACTGAATATCATGTCAGAAATACTTTTAATGTAATATTATTTCTGTCCCGAAGTATCTGTTTACAGCCGTGGAACAAACTGTTTGCTCTGATCTTCACGCTTTTAGAATTCATTTCCGTTTTTTTTTTGAACGTTTCGAAACTGTAGTTATATTTTTATAAATTCAGCGAAGTGTATCAGAAGCACGGGGAAGGTTAAACGTACAGTTCGTTCCAAAAGTCACGCAAATCAAAATGTACAGTATATTAGAGATTATAATTACATATTAATGTTATAGTTACAACATATTTTAAAAGTGTCCCCCGTTCTGTTGTAGACCCGTTTCAACATGTTTTTGGAAACTCTGAGAAGAATAAAGTCGTTGGTTTTAGCAACTTATTTGGTACAGTATCATCAGGAAAGTGAACCTGATATACCGGTTTAACTGTATCATACGATTGCTTTGGAAAATAATGTTCAACATTAAATACAATTTTTGAAAACGGCATGATTCTCGTCACACAAAAATTGTCTGAAGGCCAAGGAATTTAAATAAACTTTTGGTAACAAGGCCGGTAGCCAATGGATTTAAAGAATGACGCAAGTGGAATTGTACAAGTTTTATTATCAGCCCAGTTTTAAAATTAACGATTAGTATCTACATACAAGTGTACACGGCGTTAGAATCAAGAATACCAACATAGACATTATCGCCACGATAACTTGAAATATCATGTGATCAAATTCTTGTTATTATTCGGTGTGATTAAAACGTATTGTTATGTTACTTGTATATATTTTACTTAGGTAAATACGTGTAAAAATATTCATAATAGCAAATAAGTGGTGCTGATGACAAGGCAGTTTATGGAGGTTGTACGGTCATACTTCTAGAGATAATCGATTATATTTTCTTCGATTAAAAACCAGTATGGCGATCACGAAGCCATGTTACGTTATACGATTGTCGATGTCTTTTAACCTCACAGTGGTCCAGCTAAGAATTCTACTTCAGTGACGTGGACGACAAGTTTAACTGTCTAGGCTTGTTGAATATTGGTTTCTAGGTAAACTTCTAATTTGAAGTTTTTGCTGATCATTCCTTGTCCCGTTTCCAATTTATGGTACGTACGAAACATAACGGTACCTGAGGCTTTTCACAGAATAAAGAGTTGCAATGCACTGACGAATCTTAATTATAGCAGATAATCGTCATTGTTCTTGTGTAAAAACTATAAAGTCTTAATGGTTAGCGAACTTTTGTCATAGCTATTACTATTGTAAAGTGTAAGGAACCTTTCTCTTCGCTGTAGGGCACTGCAGAGAAACGGAATAGTTTCACGTCATGTCCCAGGACGTTGAGTGGTGGATTTAGCATTCCATCATGCACTAGATGACAATGTTAATGTGCAGTTCCCTAAAAAAGATTTAAAAGAAAATTATAATTATACAACCTTAGTTTCTTATAAGATCTGATCTTTATAATAAACTAGTTGTGTTAGGTCTTGCAATTGAAGGAGTAATATCAAAATTGAAAGATCTGCTTTATTGAAATCTACTACTGATCTGATAATTAGCCTAACACTTGCATCTCCTTATTACAGCCAAGTTTAAAGACGTCAGAACTGATTTCTTTGTTCAGTGTTTAGGACACTATAAAATAATTTTAATTTAATAGTCTCAATATCCTTTGCTCAAATTTACTGCTAAATATTAACCGAATTATGACCATGATTTTACTTACTAGTTTTGTTTCATTTATTTAGTAAAATTTGCGTTTGGACGGTTGGGACGGTCTGGCTGATAAAACATTAACTAACGTGCTCTCTACTTGACTACAGTAACTGACAAAATAACTGTATAGGCCAATATGTTCCAAAAGAAACAAAGGATAGTTTATTTATTTATTTATTTATCTATCTATCTCATTTGCCTCCAGCAGAGGGAAGCTGTCCAGTTACATGAGGATCACACAGTGTAATAGGAAATGTTAATGGTATATGAAAACAAAACAAAAGAATTACGTGTTCTTCCCAAAAGTTGGAGCTCGTATGCAAGTGTAAATGGCTTCAACCCAGAAAACCACTTGACATCCTCAGAGCCGTGAGAATCTCAGATGTAAAATAAGGTGAATACTTGCTACCATTCATTTCGAAATTTGTCTCTTCATCTCTTTGAGATTAAAAGACTAAGAATTACATTTTTAACTTTTGTATATGGGCGTGTGTGTCTCAGTCTGGGAAGATCATAAACTGAGAACATGATGCTGGGGGCAAAATTTTAACCCACCAATGTAGAACATTACTTCTTCAGGAAATTAATGATTAATACTATTAACCAAATATTTTTAAGGATATAAAAGGGTGGAGAAGGGTCGGACGTGTAACTATCGACGCGATATCAGAAATGCTGCCTCGTATTACTGAAATTTAAATGTATTTCGTAGGTGAAAGTCTAAAAGAAAGGGAAATTCATGTCCTCGCCATGTCTCTCGCATTTGTTACAGACGGATCTGAATTCCTGAAGCATGAATTTAGTGTGAATGGCGCTCACAACAGTCGAGGCGTGTCTGCCTCATAATTAGGTGATGGCTGTGATGAATATGTAGTTTAAACAGATCTTTAGATCCGTCACTGGGCGAAAAGTAATTTATGTCTTGACCGAGTGAGTAGGTTAAAGAAACATATCACGAAACTAGTCATGACCACGATAGTTCTAATGACCCTGTTTCCTTGCGGTGGCCTTGACCATGAACTACTATAATCCTTACAATGAACTTCATTAAAGAGCAGCAGTGAAATGTATTATTTTTTTCGAGGAATAGATCGTCCTTTCTACCATTTGAAACATTTAGCCTATAGTGACATTTAAAAATGTAATACGTAAAAGAAACACATTGCGTCTCCATTACATTCAGTGAGTGATAAAAGTTGTTCATTGAGATAATCGGTGTTTATTGTCACCGAGGAAGACTGGAATTTTGCAAATGTAATTCAAGAGATATCAGGATACCAACATTATCTGAAAACATTCGAAACGACGTAACCAGATCGCATCTCGCAGTTGGCATTCCGTTACAGAGCAAAGGGATGACGAGGCTTAGAGTGACCGTGACGATGATGGAGAGACGAAACCCATCTTGGGATTTATAAAATCAGGTCTTGTCGTTCCAACACTAGAAATTTCATGATGATAAAGTACTGGGCAGGTATTATGGAAATAAGAACTGTTGGAACCATGAAGATTAATGCCTTCCGGGGTGTTATACCATGTACTCTGGTAAGAATTGACCAACGTTTCAGAGATTTTTACTACTTCCATTATCACCCTGATGATAGATGCAGTTAGCATCTCTGAAACGTCGGTTAATTTCTATTAGAGTACAAGATGCAACACCCCTTAAGACATTAATCTTTATGCTCATTTCCATGAAAACCTGAAATCTCACCTATTTAAAGTTTTAATTACAGAATGGTTCGATCCATGGGGCCAGTCACTGTGTGTTAAGTTATGGAGCACGAATGAAAATTTATTTAAATGACCAACATACTACAAAGAGAAAGCATGTTTCTTGGCGGTTAATGCTGACTGCCACAAACCACATGCGGACCATTCTAATAATTATTTTGGTATGAGTCATTCTTGCCTAGCATCAGTTTAACACAGACTCATTTTTATCGACAGTTTGCATTGATGGTATTTATATCCGAACTAAGAATGGTAATTTGGCGAGAACGGGAATTAGGGGCAGAGCGGTGTTGTTTATTAGCCTAACACTGACGTCAGGACCTTCACGTTACGATTCATAAATTGTGTATGAGACAGAAATTAATTTCTTCATATCTAAGTCTATTAGTATGCTTAGGAATAAATTACGATGTATATAATATTCAATAGAGCGAGCTTTTTTTTACATGTTAATTCTTATGTGATAGGCACATCCTGTATATATGAGTTTTAATTGAAATTCTGACTGTTCTCACGCACAGCATATGCTTAGTATGAAATGCAAGTGAAAGTAATATACTATTGTGAACATCAAGGTTGATGACAGAGAATTTCAATTAGAAACTTGTCTCATCAGCAGAATATGATGTATTTTAGCTTCCATTCACCACATTTATTTTAGGACATTCTTAAAATCACGGGAAGTTGTCATTTTGCATTTCTTTATGTTACAATAATTTTAAATGTGCAGATACGTAATCTTCAAATATTAGTTTATAATTGTAAAGAATAGCCTATGTATAATACAGAAAATTCAATTCTGCCCACTCACAAATTGACACTAATAAAAAAATATTATATTGTCTTTCTGTTCTCTTAAAGGCTTTCATTGAAGGAAAAATACCACTCGGAAAATTTTGAAGTAGGTGGGAGGATAATATTAAAACAGGTCTTCAGGAAATGAGGTTGAGGGTGTGAGTTTGATTAATCTGGCACAGGACAGGGAAAAGTGGCCGGGTTTTGTGAGCACTGCAATGAACCTTCGTGCTCCGTAAAAGGCTTCTAGTTTCCTTGAATGGATTAGCCAGCTTTTACCTTCTCAAGGACGCTGCTGCACTGCCTTAATCAGTCATATCTATGCTTTATCTTGCCATTGTTTTCCAGATGGTGCTATGGGCTACCGCCGCTGCAATGGCAGTAGCCCTAGAGCCAGCTGACGTCCAGGTCAAGGACTCGGTCAATGTGTCTACCGCCACAAGAGGCAAGAGAACTTTGGAATTATTCTCACCACTGTCAAGATCGTACGGTTCGGCAGATAGCAGAATTTCAACAGGTCCTACCGCAAGCTCCAGAGTAGCCATATCAACGCATTATTTCGATCGTGGCACACCACCGATCACGATCCGCCACCAGACACGTGCGCCAACTCATCATTCTGGAACACCGATTCGCCGACAGCGTCCTCATACGGTTCCAGCTCCACCGTACGCGGTCCAAATGGAACCTTTAGTGCAGTACTCTCAACGCGATCCATTATACCATCAGCAACAGAAACAAGCGTTATCCGGAAAGGCATCAGAGCAAAGCAGCTTCAACGATCTTCAGCATGTAAAGAAAACGTCGGGCACACCTGAACTTCAAGTGGATTATTTGCACAAAAGCCAGCATGTCAGCTCAAATGAGCTGTCTTCTGCAAATACAGTGCCACCAAGCAACGAGGACAGTCTCATACAAACTTCCAAGAATGATCATGAACTTGCGGAAAGTAACCAGATTCCACGTGGCTCTAATCCGTCCACCCTTCTGGACAGTGAACCCCAGGCTGGTCACCTCAGTTCCGAACATTTGTACCCCTATGATGATAGCTCATACTATCTACGAGAGCCAGAGCCTATTATAGAAATAATAGTGAAAGAGTCCAATGAGTCATTGCCGCCCTCTCCAACGCAACCTAGTCCACCACCACGCTCTCCTACCAAGGAACCTGTTCAAGTGTTTTATGTAAAATACAAAAAAGATCCCGCTAAGTACGGCAAGGATGGAGGTATTGTATATGATCCTCCTGTACCAGCTGTGACTCCAGCAAGCAACAGCGACACCGAAGAACATTACCCATTACCATCGGAAGACTCATCTAACCAACCAACATTGCCACCTCTACCTCCGCAAACTACAACACTGAGAACCATTATTCGTCCAGATTCAGAAACGTATCATGGTACGGGCCTACATGTAACATTTGGAGATCCGCACGATGAAGATTCACACGATGATTATCAGCAGCAATCCGCTCCTCACCCGTCTGTCGTATTTCCTCATCAGAACTTTGGTCCACGATACCAACATAGGCCTACTTTTGTTCCTCACGAGCAGCATAAAAGACAGCAGGAACTCTTCCAGCAACAACCACCTACCCCATTTCTTCATCCCCAACCACAATTCCATCAACAACAAGGTCACTTATCACCGCATCCATCTTCATTCCAGAGGCCCTTTAACTCACCTCCATTTCCTCAGCAGAGACAACCTCAGTTTCAACAACCCCCTCCTTTGTCACAACAGCCACCTTTCCCCCACCAGCCGCCCCAATTTCGCCACTCGCCACCACAACCCCCTCAGCAGCAACAACCACAGTTGTCAAATCAACAACCATACCAGAAACCTCCTTTCCAGTTTCAACAACGCCCTCTGCAGCAACCAGGTCCTCACAACCAACACCGATATCCTCCACAGATTCAACAGTCTCAACAAGTACTTCTACCCCAACGTCCTTCTTTCCAAGAACATCTGCAAAGACCCTCTCTTCAGCAACCCCAAAATATCCAGCAAAGACCACATTTTGCTCAATCCCCTCTAACATTGGATCAAAGGAAACCCGTATTCCCACTACATCCTGGTTCGGGATTCGTACAGCAACCAGATCAGCAACAAAATAATCCTCAGTCTCCAGTTGGAGTACAGCAACAACAACATTTACTTCAACAACAAAGACAGCAACAACTGTTACAGCTTCAGCAACAACAACGACAACATTCACAGCAACTTCAGCAATTTCCTGTACAGCAGCAACAACACTTATTCACACATCCTCAGCAACAATCAGTACCAGTTAAGCAACAAAGCCATTTGGGTGCGGATATAGTGAAGTCTGTTTCACAACAACTCCACCTTACACCAAATAGCCAGTCAAACCAACAACCGTTATTGACATCAAACAACAAATTTCAACAGCAACCATCTCCCACTCAGTCTGCATTATTTCAGCAGCCTCTGTTCAGTCAACAAACTCCGACTCGCCAACAACCTCAGTCAGTTCTACCAACACCAGCTATTAACAACTACTCAGTTCCCCCCAAATCAATTTCGTCAGTACCATCAAGTACTAACGCTCCGACGACAGTGACAACACCGAAGCAACACGAGATCAAGACGGAAGTATCAGGCGACAAAGATAAGAATGCCGTCAATCCAAGTGTGTTAGCTTCACTTCCGGACGAAGTTCCCGATGATTTGCGCCAGCAATTGCTATCTTCCGGAATTCTCAGCAACGCAGATATCCAGATATTAGATTACGATAAAGTTGGTGATATTCCAATCGAAAACTTACCTCCAGAGGCACTAGAAAACTTCTATGGGGCTGCAGGCGCTGCTAGTGATCCTGTACCGTCGATCGTCTCTGCCAACGACTCAGATGTTCCGGTTGAGATGAAAGTTGTCCGCTTTAATCCAGCTACAGCCGAAGGACAAGAGCTAGCAGAGAAGTACGTGAGGGAAGGTGCAACTCAGGTGGACCCTGTTGTACTCAACGACTCAAAATATAATCGTTATTTGCCATTGAAATTGAGTGGAGCGCAATTTCCTTTACCGGATGTTCCGGAACTGAGAGGTCGAAATGTAACTAGTGTCGTTGTACTTGCCCCGGTCGACTACGACTTCCAACAGAAGCAGGTCGGTCCTCCAGATGACGACACTGACAGATCAAGCCGGGAGACCAAAGTTCAGGTGCATGGGGTACAGTTCGTGGCTGGGGAAGCTCTTAAGGAGTTAGTGAAAGAACCCACGTTTGAAAATTTTAAACGATGGTTAGACAAGGAAAACTCAACGGTTGCAGCTCGGCAGTCGATTGTTTTGCTGGTCGCCGGGTAAGTACAAGACGTAAATGTTTTTTATCGTAATTTTATAATATATTAGCCTGTTCTTTAATACTAGCGAACTGCCCGTTAAGGACGTCTGGAAAATATACTATATTAAATGCACATAAATGTTATTTCATAAGGATCAAAATTCCTTAATATAAATATCATGGTGACTGTTATAATACGTTCATAAATATTCATCGCCCTGATGACGGAGGCAATATGACCTCTGAAACGTCGGTAAACATCTACCAGACTACACAGCGCAAACAACCCAGAAGACGGAAATCTTCATCCAAAAGTCTCTTTAAAGGTCATGCTCAATTTTATAATACTTTGGAAAAAATCTTCGTTTTTATTTTTTATATTTTTGTACTTTGAGCCGTTTTTATAAGGTCGACAAATTTTGACAAGTTCTAGTATAGATCCCCCATATAAAATTTAATTTAAGTTTTGATGATAAGAGCAATGGCGGACGCGGAGATCTGAATCAGCGTGTCCGCCATTACGATGTTTTATTCTGGGATTCTACCTGGAGGATCCACTTCAGGCTTTATGAATGGAATCGTGAAATATAACTTGGTTTTCAGACCGTAATACAGTAGGTGTTGAGAGCGAAATGTCTTGTTCAAAAGTTCTGAAAACTATGTTCAACACCAATAGCAATGCAAACAGCTCAGAAGAAATTTTCGAGAGGTATAGAAAATTTATATTTAAATTTAATTGCTTATCATTAGATTATCCCACAACCGCGCACGGTATGAGGTCGCTCAAATGTTGGAATAGTTTGTTTTAATCCTGTCCTGTGAGTGAATCACGTTCGTGTAAAGCATTTAGATAAGAGCTACAGAGCTGCAGCATCCCCGATAATTTTTCAAAAATTCAAAAGTCTGGAGAAGTCCTGGATACTTTATGCCGAATTTCATTGGTCATGGAGAAGTGCTGGAGAAGTCCTGGAAGGTTATGTGGAAGTCCTAAAGTGGCGGTGGGTTTTAACCTATGCGGGTCGGTTATTTTGTGTTCGTTTGGGCACTTGCAATTGTCGAAATTTAAACCAACTTTATTAGGACTTAACCCTTGAATTCGGGATTTTTTTAAGTAACTAACTCCATGAATCAGTGTCTTTTTATGAGGTCAACGTCAGTGTGCTCAGCTAGTCAAATTCCCAACCTTTTGTGGAATCAGTTTCATTACTGTGCTAACAAGAGCCCGCCATCTGTCCTTATCCTGAGCCAGATGAATCCAATTCACACTCCCGAACCCCATGTCTTTAAGATCCATTATGACCTTATTCTTCCATCTTGACTCTGTCCTTCCCGTCATCTCAAAAGAGGAGTTTTGTCCTCGACGTTTAGTGTTATTTAATATCCTCAGTTCTTAATTTAATTTGTTCTTTTCGTATGTCCAAATATTTCCCTCATAACTTTGCCGTCGTTTTTAATAGTTGGTAAAGGAATTGTTTCTATATAAATTTCGTTTTGACAGGTCAACAGATGGGAGTAATACCAAGGATATCTTCATGTACGACGTTGGGACCCAAAAGGTAAGCAGTCTTCGGGGAGAACTTAGCTCCGCGTTTGTCGAAGTGGCAGAATCGAACGCTAACAGTCAGGAACTGGACAGTCTAGCAGCTGCTTCGGACTTAATGGACCAGTGGGAACAGAGTCGGTTCGAACTTCAGTCAGGCGATGAACCATCAGCTGCCGCTTCCGACATATTTGAAGATCGGGTTTTGCCGAATCAGGTCGTCGACATTTCCTCATCTGCATCTGAACAGGATCTCAGATACGATGAAACCAAGAAGGACAAGAAGAGTGTTATTCCACATTATCTTACCTTTGCCGTCTCTGAGTCGGATGGCGAATCAAAAGATGACAAGACAAGTAACATGATATTAGTTTCTTCTGGTTACAGTAAAACAAGTGATTTTACGGGCCCCTCGCTCTGATATTTCCAATGACCGCCAAGTAAGAAATTTATGACGATATTATACGGAACGGCGTTATTCACGGGTATAAAGAATAGTCCTTAAATCGGTGAATAGCAGAAGGTATTAAAACAGTAAGCCTTCTGCCGCAGATGTGTCTAGATAATTTTGTGAAGTAGGCCTATAAGGACGGAATGTACGTATTGTCTGTTAATAGACGACATAGCAACTGAAAATGTACGGTTGCTTGCGTTTAAAAGCCATAAATGTGAAGCTTGATTCCAGAGTTTCAATTAAGTAAATTTTAAGTACAAATTCTTCTGTGTTGTACGAATAGTCTGTTTTTTATGCAATAGATATTACATTTTAATTGGGTTATGTTACTTGTCTAAAATTTACTTTTACATCAAACGTTCTTTCAAAATATTTATTTATTAATCTCAATAAAAATAGACTAATACCCATTGAAATCCGTATTTCTTTATTGGAAAAATATTTAATCATTACATGCCGAAGCTAATCTCTATAGAAATTTTTGTTATCTGTAAGGAAACACACGCAATGTCTGTTACAGTGTCAGTTAATGATGATTATTAATAACCATCGTCCTCAATTCTCATACCCAGACAAAACGTAAATCTTCCGTAGCTGAAATCTAGAATTAGTGAACTGACAAAATAGGCCTACTTTTCATATTGTGCTGTAAGGAGTTAATCATAAATTTGATACACGTATGATTAGGACGAAATTACTTACACTAAACCTCAGAAAAGTCACAGTAATTAGGCTTTAACACTTTGAAGCACAACGTTTATCTAAATAATATTTAAATTTGAGTTCCTACATCAAACGAAACAACGTGCCATTACAAAAATCATTTGGTTAATGATAGGTAAATACTCGATGTTTATTCTCAGAATCGTACGTAACCCATAAATACACTCTTTGAACTAAATTCAGAATAATTTAATGATGAAGTAGGTGGTACACATGTTGCTTATATGTTTTAAAGGGTTAAACACCGAGTCCTGTTATAAAAGTTTGGTTTCCAATTTAACCACATGCAAGATTTCAAAGTAACTGATCACCACAAGCGCGGAATGCAGATGGAATGTCGAGAACTATTTGTATGTCATGTTGATTCAGTTCTGGGTCAGCTTACCATACGATGGGTTCTCGACAGACCGGCCGGTCGGTAGGCTACTGTTATTTTCCTTAACAAGTCTTGTGCTGCTAGCAGCAGACGCGAAAATCCGGAATAGGAGGAACTTTATCACTGAAACTACAACCTCATTCTTTGATTCTAACGGGTAACGTAACTTATTTCAAGCTATAGACGTTGAATACAATACTAATTTGATGAACATTTATCAAAAAATACAATTTACGGAGATGTCAGTTAACAAACTTACATTATCTACGTTATTTAATTTGTTGATTTAACTTTGCGTTTGCAACTGCGTGTGTTGATACATGAGGAATTGCTATAAATTGAAAATGGTCATCAAAATTCTTTGAAAGGAAACAAAGGAAAGTATTTGATAATTTGTGTGTGTATATTAAGAATACAAATAAGAAGTCTATTACATTTAATGATAAATATACAAATGTTTAAATTTTGTATACTTCCAGCATCTAATAGATATATATTCTCTGAATGGTGTTTACTTTTGATAAATATACAGTATTGAAACGATTTATATTTCATTGTGATGTAATGCTCCTTGTACAGTGAATGAGTGTGTCATTTTATATTTACCTATATTTTCTACGAGTAAAAGTATTTGATATAAAAACGTTTATAATATTTCTAAATAACCCTTAAATTAAGAACTTGTGGTATCTACATTTGTACTGATAGAATGAAAATCTAATTTGTGCTCCATCCCACTGCTGTTAAAATCTATATATTTCAAATCATCTAACATTGATAAGTTAGTACGAGACACCACTTTGGACTTCTGTAAATAATATCGATGTTGGTCTTACGGGTTTTAACACCTTATAGAATCGTAGACAGAAATCAATCTTTTTTTGCCGAATCGCTGGTGCATTTACAGAAATTCTCACACGTCGTTAGAACCCTAAGACCAACATCGACCTCATCTCCGCCGTCAAAACCCGAAATCTTGAATAAATAACGTTTTATTTTTTGTGAGATTTGAGATTTTTACGGCAGTGAGAATAAATGTGGACTATTTTTTGTTTCGGTTGTGATGTGTGGTCTTGCAGGAGAAATATATCACCACTATCTTCAGGCTAGAAGATAGAGAAATTGGTAACCACGTATAAGACTTCCCGGCGTCAGAACCCGGAAGACCAAATTGATCTATTTTTTCATATTAAATGCCGGGATGGCTTACACATTTGAGTGACCATCAGTGTGGACTGTGTTTTTCTCTCCACTGTGTCCAGACGACATCCAGTCTCCCAACCAATGCATAGAAGCAAAATCTTACAGAGATAAGGTCGTCGGGGCATGAACTGACAACTCCATGTATTGACAACAAAAACGTTTCCGTTGACCTAAACTTCAACACTTTACCTTCATAGATTGGTGTATGTACCAAGGAAGACTTTACTTTTGTATTTTATGAGACCAATACTTGAGATTTATCTAATTGTTTGCTGGATTATTGTTCTCATATCGGAAGGAAGTCCTTCGTCTGCCAGACCAACACCGGTAACCTCTTTCGCAAACATCTGGCAGATTGAGTAGAAAACTGTGTAGATCTCAAATCTCATTACTTTGTCTATTAATTCTGTCAGATGTCGGAAGGCAAGAGTTGCAGTTTTTCGTGAGGAGTTCCAAATATGCGCTTAATGAAACAAGTAAGAGAATCAAAATGTAGTTTTTATGTTAAAACACGTGTTACTATTTATTATTTTTGTATTTTTCTCTGCAGAAGAACTGGGAAGTAAACAGAATGAATTATTAATTAATTCTTCTAAGGGAACGCCCCGTTTCAAAGACGTAGACATATAAGGTAGCAGAAAGGACTGGACATTTTCGTCCGTCGAATAAATAAAATAGTTATCGGAGAAATTACATGTTTAACGACTGTATTTTATTAAGACATATTTAACAGTTTCACAAGTGGTTTAATATCTGTTCGCCAGTGTTGTTTGTAATTCACGTCTATGCGGAAGTTAAAGAAGGCTTTCTTCATAGAATTCTGGTGTGTATCAAGATATTCTCTGCTGACTGTGGTAGCATTCTTCTGCCGTTCGGGACAGCTGTTCAGCCATGACGTGACCGGTTTCTTGAACCATGCTGTAGAAGTGGCCTTCTTTTTTCTGCAGTAAAACATGAGGATGGTCAAATTCTACCACGGTTCCAACCTCCATGACCAGAACCCTGTCAGAGTCCATGATGGTGTTGAGACGGTGTGCAACAGTGAGTACCGTGCAGTCAGCGAATTTAGTGCGGATAGTTTTCTGGATGAGCGAATCGGTTTGAGGATCTACGTTCGCAGTCGCTTCGTCCAACATTAGGATTCTGTTGCTGCGTAGGATTGCCCGAGCCAGACATACCAGCTGCCTTTGACCGACGCTGAAGTTACAACCACCTTCTGCTACGTGAGTGTCCAATCCAAGAGTATCACTAATCGAATCTTTCAGTTCAACATCAATCAGAACTCTCCACAACATATAATCAGGATACATGTCAAAAGGGTCGATGTTTCGACGTAAAGTCCCTGAAAATAGAACTGGGTCCTGTGGAATAATGGAAATATGTTTACGCAAGTCGTGGAGACCTATTGTTCCAGTGTCAATTCCGTCAATCCTGATAGTACCCTCTACGTCTGCGAGGCGGAAGAGAGCTGCAATAAGCGAAGACTTCCCAGCACCCGTTCTTCCTACGATCCCAACCTTTTCCCTTGGTTGAATGGAAAGATTTAGATTCTTTAGAACAAAAGGCTCGCTGTTGTTTCCATACCGCAGGTACACCTTCTCAAAATCTATTCGCCCTTGATAAGGCCAACTCCTGGGCACATTCTTATCTTGAGGTGTCTCAAGGAGAGGCTCTTCTGGTACGGACTTATACTCAACAACACGTTCAACGGACATCATCTGATTTGCTACTTCAGCTGATTGACGCATTCCCCACTGCATCATGCCAACTAGAGCCATAGATTGAGTAATGGCGAGACCGACATTACCACCAAGTGTGCCTCCAATGAGCAGAAAACTAAAAGTAACAATTCCAATGAAAATTAAGCAAAAAACATCCAGGCAGAACCCAAATGCCTGACTCGTAGTAATGAACATATACCATGCGGATGAGTGGAGATCTTGATGTTTATCGAACTCGCTGCACAAAATATTCTGTGCTCCATAAGCTCTGATCGTAGTCAGACCTTGCAATGTAGCTGTTAGATGCGTGAAGACTGGACTCTTTGTGATTCCCTCAAGGCGTTTCACGTTCTTCGAAGTTTTCAGATAGATTTTACGTATGAACCAGAAGAGCAAACCCATGACAACAATTGGAATCAAGAAATACAGATTCACAGAAACAGCGACCACCAAACTACCAGCCATCATCAAGACAATTTGCGAAGCGTCCATAATCGCTTTCGGCAGAAGTTCATCCACTGAACCTATATCCTTTGAAAACCTGTTCATGATTCGACCTGAAGAGTTGGTATCAAAAAAGCGCATACTCGTATGGATAATACTGTTGAACATGGAGTTATGGAGGTTAGAGGAGCAACGCATACAGAACTTATAGAAGGCGAAAGATCGGATAATGGTGATCGTAAAAAGCATTACCACAATACCTGTATATATATACAAGTAAGTATATGTGCTGAGCATTTCTTGAAGGTTTGTATAGTATTCATTCTCCATCGTTGAATTACTGTCCAGTGCTTGTGTCCCCAACGAAATCTGTCTCTCATAGAACTCTCGAAGTTCCTCTTGCGTCGTCCAATAAGCCATCCACCAGTCGGTGATGCTTCCAACAGTTTGGGCCAACAGGAACATGACACCGATGAAAAAAACCACACATAAATTGGCACCAGATCGGAAATATTCAATGTATACAGACTCTTTTGACGTTCCTTTCGAGGAAGCTTCTAGATTGGTATGAACTACTGTCTGTTCGGGTTCTTTTTCCTTGACTGGTTTATCAGAAGATCTGCTCTTGACTGACGAACGTGAGATCTGTCGCAACAAGTTGTTTATTGGCCCGTTGGTCTCTCTTTCAGCTTCTGGTATATCTTCTACTGAAAGATCAGTGGATTCATCCAAAGACAGTAGTTGAGCATAATTGGCTTGGCTCCCTAGTAACTCTTGAAATGAACCCTGCGTTTCAATGGCACCATCATTGAGAATGACTATGTGATCGGCGTCTCGGAGATACTGAAGTTGATGTGTGACCAATATACGGGTTTTATTTTTCAGATACGAAACGATACAGTCGTTGAAAAGATGTTTCCCGACATGCGTATCTACTGCTGACAATGGGTCATCTAGTAGGTAAACATCGGCTTCATTATACACGGCTCTAGCCAGACTAATCCTCGCCTTCTGTCCTCCGGACAACGAAGATCCCCTGTCGCCCACCAATGTCATGTCACCGTACGGAAGCTGCTTCAGATCTCGCTCTAAAGCACAAACACGAACCACTTCGTTATATCGTCGCCTGTCAAATGGACGACCGAATATAATGTTTTGTCGGACAGTAGATGCGAATACCCAAGGCTCCTGACAGGCGTAAGATATCTTACCACTGATGTTTATATAACCACTAGACAATGTCAGTTCACCTAAAATTGCTTGTAAAAGCGAACTCTTTCCAGATCCTACCTGTCCTATGACTGCTATTAAAGTTCCACGTTTGGCTAGTAGGTCTATACATTTTAAGGTATTCTCTTTGACACTGGCGTTCCACTTCGCTGTGATACGGCTGAGAATTACACCGTCTATGCCATCCACACGGCTGAGAACACGTTGTTGTTGTGAGTTGCTATCCTGAAACTCTTCCAGCATCATAAACTCTTCTAAGCGTTTGATAGACACTAGTGTTTCGGCAATTTCGGCCACTCCACGCACAAACTGCATCGACATACTGAAAGCCAGTACTGTGAAATAAGATTGGTACACGAACACTTTATCAGATGATAACTTGTTTCCAAAGGTAACCAGGGTAGCCAGAGTTCCAAACAGAGCTATGCGCGTTGTGATAATTTGAAAACTCATAAATAAACCACGAATGTATGACGTTTTTATTACAACGTCCAATTCTGCTTTTCGAGCAACACTAACCATTTTGGCGAAAGGTTTTTCCCAGACGTACATCTTGATCACTTGGATACCAGAAATAATCTCGTCCATCAGTCTTACCCGTTCGTCTGTCCTGATTGCCGTCCGCCGTCGATAGATGGACGTCAGTTTTCCTGTGTAGACTTGCAGTGGGACGATTAAGAACACAATCCCTATTCCAATAAGACCAGAATATCCGGCGTTCACGTATAAGAAGTAAGTAACAATTATGGCGGATAACGGGGCAGTCCACATAGCATGCAAAAATATGGATACCATGTCAAAGCGACTGACGTCATTTGATAGCAGATTTACCACCTTTCCGGCAGCGGTCTCACCAAGAGCTGTGCGACTTAGACGTAGGGACTTTCTGTAGATCAAGGAACAGCACGCAGCGCGAACCCTCATGCCGACATGAAACGCTCCGACAACGAAGTGGTTGAACATCAGCATGCTGATCATCGTGAGAACGACTATACCACCCCCAAATAGATAAGCGTCTTCTTCTCTTGTCTTACTTCCTGGTTTGAAAAATCCCAACAAGTAACCCAAAAGTATCGGTTGAATCAATCGTATAACGAGGTCGTTAATTGTGTGAAATACGCCAAGTATGGTGTATTCCCAAGCGAATGTCAGTGCAATTGCTTTTAGGAGACTCGGCTTTTTCCCTTTGGATTGTCGGGTGACCTTCAACTGCTGTTCCCATTGCTTCTCTAGCTTGTTACCCAGGTATTCTGAAGCATCAGTCTTCAGAGGATTGTACAGGTCTTCCTCCACCAGATTCTTACGATAGCCTTTCTTGAACAAATCAACAGTCCACCAAAACAGAAGCACAGAAATGTGATTAGCGTTCTCTCGAGGGTTAGGGTTGTCCCTTGTTTTCCCCGTATCCATAATACTGAGTCCTCCTTTTCATATAAGACGCTCTCGAAACACAGCGAACTTGTAATCCGATAACAACAATTTTTTGGTTCTTTAATTAAAGTAAACTATATACATATATGGTGGATGCAACGTATCTTCAGCGTCTCATAATGTAAGTTCAACTGTAAGAGGAGAGCTCCTGGTAAAACTATAAAAAGATTCCCTTATCAGAACATAAATGACACAATTTCTCGCTCAGCTTTAGTGTGTTTGCTGTATTAAAGAACAATAGTGTTATAAATATCGAATGACTTGCAGAAATTACAATCACAACAACCCGCCTTCATCTGGGTACTGATAAAACAAAAGATATTACCATTACTGTGCATTATGTATTATTTAATGCTGGATCAAGTAATGAATGTTGCCCCACGAGATTAATGAATGACCAATGAGATGACAAGATTTCTGTATTCGTAATCAGATGTATTATTTTGTACACAAACGTCAGCATTAGATTCTGAACCGATACATTTATATGATGTAACCTGTATTTCTTTCAACAAGAGTATTTTCAGTTCAGGCGTATGATTATTTGATATATTTTTATGCATTTCTTTCCAAGTGTTAATTCATGAAACATAGTGCATAACGTCACTCATCAGTGACTTAGGGTCAATGGAGTTTTCTATGAAATGATTTACTATAGATTATGATAACTTGACTTTCATAACACCACAGAACACTTAAAAAATAGGACTAAAGAATTTAAAAATAATAAAATGTTTACAACAATTTTTTTGCAATTTAGATTAAAAATAAAATCCTAGAAGTTGTTGTTTTGTCTCTACATTACATTACATAAAATTCTTCAGCACATATATCCTACTCTTATCGATATGCATTGTGTATAGTAGGCCTAAATTAAAAATAAAAATCACATTTCTCACAAAAATTCGAATTCGAATTTGTGTAAATTAGAACGCAACATGTAATTGATTAAGCATTTTACTTAGCTACCATAAAAACACGAACTTCAGATTTACTTCGCAAACTTGGCCGCCGTGGAACTACAGTACTTTTATACTTGAAGCTCTGTGATTATTCTTTTATGGATTCTGAGAAAACGACGTATTTCCATTAGAAAGATCAATGGGTATACGGCGCTCAGAAAAATAATCGGTGTTAAAGCATGTGGTTTATATCATTACCACTCTGCTTTGAAGGGTTAGGCGAGATCATTGCCCATTAACTCGTCAATATTTTAAAATGTATTTGAATACTTGTCGATTTTACTTCCCTTAGGTCGTTTCAAAGAATATATCGAAATTCGGGGACAAAATTTAATCGATTTCATCAAATAAGTCTTGTACAACGTTTATTGTATAGTGCTATTTAACAGTCACAGTTCCGTAGTTGGCACTACTGTCCGTGGAACTCATTAGACAATACATGCAGTGACCGTACGTATCCATCAGGCGGTGCAAATTTCGTCTGTAGGCGCTGATGGACTTGTCGACAGCCCCCCGCAAATTTCTATTTGATACCTTTTAACAAAGTTTTTGTGACAAGAATGGCTACGATGGAAGGTTCTTTGAGCAAATGGACAAATGTTATGAAAGGCTGGCAGTATCGGTGGTTTGTGTTGGATGACAACGCAGGATTATTGTCCTACTACACAGTAAGTATTTATTAATTCTTTAAACTTTGGTTGTAGCAATGGTGATGAAGTTCTGTTACAAAGCAAATAGTTTCATTATTTTGTTAGTATGAAGTGGTCTCCGATTATGTTATTTAGCATACATTATTAGTAACCATGTTATTACTTCATATATCAGTTTGCATTACATTATGTTGTAGCTTCCAAATTGTGACTGCATTAAGTTTTCAACTTTAACTGTAGGTAACATTAATTTGGCTGAATTAATTATTCTGCAGTCTTATTTTGTATTTCACCCCTTTGTTGCTCTGTTGCTGTTCTGCATCCCATTTCAATCACGTTTGTTACAAAATGAACTAATTTATATTAATGTAATCACCTCTATTACAAATTATGGTTTGCAAATGAAGTTTAATTTTAGTTCATTGTTGGCCTTATAGCTGCAGTAAGTTGACTTGTTCAGAGTTAGGAAACAAGGATTACACACAACAGAATATTAAAAATGATCTCATGGAATAATGTTTAGTAGCTGGGATGGAAACTAATAAGTATCTATTGGAAATGGATAAAGATATGATATATATACTTGATGATCTCAGATATAAACTACTAAATTATTCTAAGTTTTATTTGTTGTAGTTTGTGTTCAACATTACATTATATTAGTTACACCATAAATTATTGCAGAAGATACTGATAAATTGCAGATATTTTATTGAGGATATAGTGAGATTGCCATTAATGACTGAGTATTTACATAATGTTTTCTTACTTTTCAATTTTTATGTGATTGGATGTGTATGATTTTTTGTAGAAATTGTAGAATAGGTAGTATACTATGAAAATGTTTGGAATGTGTCCATAATACATAGAAGCATGGACATTACACTTTGGATGAAATGCTTGCAGTGCATGGACAGCCATTATGATGAACTGAGTCTGAAATTGCAAAGAAATATGAAAACAATTTTAAGATCAGTAAATAGTACAAAGTTTGACTGTTTTTATTAGTTTTCCTTCAGTCTTATTCCATTCTGATAGACTGTTATATTTATCTTTACATAGTTTTTCTTATTTAGAATTTAAAATAAAGTTCCTGCTTCCTGGTTACTGTAAGAAGTCCATTTGAATTTTAACTAAATTGTGACTTGCGAATGAATGTCATTTAAGAACATGACCGCCCTTCTGGACAAATATTACCACTTGTAGAATTTCTCAGAATCTTTTTCTGCCTTCAACCAGAAGCAAAGAATTGGTATATCAAGACTGGGCATGTATGCTCTATATGTAATCTATTTACAAAGTTCAGATGCTTTATCTAAACCTTTCTAACTAACTTACAAATAATTATTAACTTTATTGTTTGTTGTAAAGTATAAGTACTCTTATAATTAATGCTGAAACATTTAAGAGTGCATTTTACTGATGAAATAATTTTTTTACTATTTAGTATTAAATGTATTTCAAAATATAAATGTCATATATGTTTGAGTAAGTATATAAAAACAGAAACTGATACATTTTCCTCTTTTTAGTTTAAGAGCAATTTTCTCAGCTTCTTGTATTTTTCTAATGGAATCAGTTATTGATATTCAACAATGTGTTACCTGTTTGAGGCCTAATTTGTCAGAACTCAAACTCCAATGAATATGATGATAAATAGTGTTCAAAAGGAACATGAGTAGCTCTTTGGGTAGAAATTAGTAACCTAAGATTGTAATTGAGGTTGGTCCTTACATCTTTTACAAAGTTGGAACTTACCAGTTGGATGACTGTAATATATTTCTTGAATCTGGCAGTTCGCTTCTGCCATTTCAGTCCCAGTGATGTTAGAAAGTAGTATGTGTACATAAAAACATGTACCAAGAAGTTTATCATGACTGGAAATGATGCCATTCCTCCTGAAAAGGAATAATGTAAGGATGCTATGATAATATAATAAATCTGTTAAAAGATATATCCACTTTATTGTATAATGTTAGAATTATTTTAATAATTAATTAAAATTTAGCCCCATTAGTTCCTTTCTTTTGTATAGGATGTCAGTGTATATCATTTTCAAGTTTGGTAATTTAGAATTACCTTATTTTTTATTTGTAAGCTATTAAACCCATACTTCTACTGCCTTAATAATATAGTTTCTTCTTGATCTTGCCCAAATGAGACAATGTTTATGTTGGAATTCTGACATGAAGGATTTAGCACTTATTTTATGTAATACAAATTTTGAATCCGTTTCTTTTTCAGGAGTCTAAATTTCATCTTCGGGAAAGAAACTGGGTTTTTATTTATATACTTCTCCAACTATATCATGCTATATTGTAATTATATTTTAAAGCTGATAATATTTCAGTTTGTTTGCCTAATGTAATGGTATGTGTTAAAAATTAATAATTCTTTCTTACCTGGCATAAATTTTGCTCCCAACCAAGCAAGAATTACGGTAGATACGTGGTGATAGAGATGGAGGAATGATACTTGATTATGTTTCTTTCTCAGTACAAAAATTACCTGCAATAAAACCATTATAAGTGATTTAAAAGATTTTATGAACTTTGTATAATTTCAAATCCCCCTTCAAATAGAGGTTAAATTAGTGTGGTGATTGAATGATTCCGGGTCCAGCCTGTGTGTGACATATCATGGTCCAATGTGGGCAGAAAAATATTGTGCTGTTACCAGCTTACGTTTAAAGTCTGCAGTGGTCAGAATTAGGAATATTTTAACAGCGGAACAGCAGTGTTCGCAAAAAGTACAACTTTTTTCAACACACCAGGCAAACACGTGATTGTTGGTTAGTGTTGTTTCGAGGCACATGGCACTGAAGGGTGATTAATTAAATCATAACCTTGATGTAGTTATTTATATATTCATTAAGGAAATGCCATATATTGCCTATTAAGAAATACTACAATTATTAATTTTAATTTCTGTGTATTTGTATATTTATAAATGTTCTCCTTATATCAAAACAATGATTAATAACATTATTTGCATGATTGCTAATAGACTGTGTTGTAATTTGTGCCTCATTAATGTATGTTTTTGAAACCATACTTATTGGATTTCACATCAAAGAATGTGGTCGTCGTCTTTAGATTTTTCCTCGGTTTCATTCCATATCTTTCTGCACTGTACCACAGCTGTTGGCAGGTAGTGAAATACTTCTTAACATTGCTTCGCTAGATTTCATGTTATGACTCTCAGTAGCTTCTAAAGCCTTCAGATTGATTATGAAAATGATAGGATGTAAATGTTTCATATTTGAAGAATTGACAAAATGTAGGAAAATGTTCTTCCAAATTGAATGTTGTTATGAAACAGATTTTGATAGAGTATTATCAGTTCTCAGGTAAGAGGAATAAATTGTATCAGTTTCTGTAGTTCTGCACATTACACTTGTGTCACCAAATGATGTGGAATTAGAAGTGAGAAGGAAATGGAATTTTGATTGTATTAGGAATAAAGAGGTACCAGTCTTAGATGACTGGGGAATTTTTCTGTCTTGTGATTAATGGCCCTTTTGATATTATGATTATCTGAAACCATGTGGGAGTCTGATATTTGTAACTTTCTTACTGGTTTTTCTGGTTGTTTCATGAAGGTATATCAACTGCTTGTGTAGTATTAAATGAGGTGTGGTAGGATAAATGAAATGGTTTTGTACTGTTCTTAAATTACTGTAATGTCACTTATTTGATGAGGCTAAAGAAAACCATTAAAATATCAGTCATAATATCATACTGAAATATCCATGTTTTAAGGATGTTGGTAAATACTGTAAGAATTTGTTTTTTGGGCAAACTGGCAGGACTGTAGGGTTAGTCTTCTGAGTTTCTAGTGAGACATGCATGTGTTAAGCAGGAAATCCAAGCTCAAGACTGGCGTAGATTTTTGTATCAGTTCATGATATATGCTTCTCCAAATATTATTTTCATATTTTTGTGACATTCCATTGTCTGCTATAAAATGTATAATCTGAACTAATTTATTCTTTTAATTTAAAAACTAAATTCTACTAAGCAGTTCAGTTTCTGGAGTTTAAACATAATTATGGACAAAGTGTTCCTGTTAGATGATGTGTTAATGAATTTCATGATTATACAGTTAAAATGTTTTCAGTAAATGTACATTATTGTTTCTCAAGGTCATGATGGAGGAATCTTTACTTACCGTTTCAATTAATTCGATAAATTTAACGATAACTGTCCACCACATCAGGGATACCATCTGAAACATAATATAAGCATATTAATATGTGGAAAACTGAAAATGTTTTCATTATTTATGTCAGTTAAATAGTGCAATGAATTTTTTGATTTGCCAAATCTCTGAGGCAGTATCAGTGGTAAGTCATCTTATCCATTAAAGAAGTCCTAGTCAGCAGTTTAAATTAGAATGCAATCGCATAACACTACAATCTTATATTTGTGCTGCCATAAGCACTAAGATGAAACCATATTTTATACATACTGTATATAGCATAGCTAGATAGGCTGGTTATGAGGGGAAAGTGTCAGAAAGCAATATGGAAGGCAACAAGTGTGTCCACGTTATATAGTTTATTTAACAACATTTCAGTAGCTCAGACTCTATAGTATCAAGTGAGATGGTGAATAATGAATTTGAAAGGATGTGAAAGGAATCAGTCATGGCCTAATTCAAGGTACTGTCCTGGCATTTGCCTGGAGAATCTGAGGAAAATCATGAAAGACCTTGGTAAGGATAGCTAATCTCCAGGCTAAGAATTGAACCTTGGACCTCCTGAATATGAAGCAGTGCTACCACTTGACCGTGATGGTCTGTTCATTTTCTCTGAAGTGAATGAGAGGCAGTCATCTCAGTTAAGGCTACGGCAGGTGGTTACACAGTTTTATCTCCATCGCTGTGAAGGCTGGTCAAGCTGTGAAGAATTCACATTACCAACGGAGGATCATAACGAACCATTCATTGTCACTTGGTGATTCTAGGAGCTGATACTGGTGTTTGTGTCGGCCCAGGACATGCAGTGGTGCCATAGCAAGGAGACTGATATGTTCATTTTTTTTTTCAAAGTGATGTCTGCAGGAAATTCATTCAGTTCCAGCTGCAGCGACCATTTGCTCTGTGACACGAAGCCACCACAGATACAGCGTCAACATGATCTGATTAGGGTATCTGTCAGTGATGATCTGCCAGGAAAATCTTTATCAGTGGTACTACCAGTTCTCCACTTATGTTCTTTTACTGTTTTCCTGTCTTTGTGAGGTGCAGGATAACTTTGTGATCACATGGTACAAGCACACCAACACCTGATCACTTGCTGCATCCCTTACTGGTGATGTAATGATATATAGCTTACAACGAGGTTGTGCCTTATTTCAATGCCTTTTCCTATTGTCCTGGAAAATTCTGTTAGGAAGAATAATTATCATATATTTGAATTTCCCTGACATGTCAGCTTTAAAAGCAGTTATGTTAGTATGTTAGTACTTTAAAAAAAATAGTTAGTTGCCAACACTGGACTTCCAGATTGTAACAGTATAGACTTGTAGGTAGGTACCAGTGTTTTGGTGGAATATACTGTCCCTTCTTGATCATAAAGTAAGAAACATTGCAAAGATGTAAAAGTGTAGGATAATGATTGGATGTCTTGGGATAGGATTGATTGTTTGGCTTTGATTTAAGCAGTAATGAACACTAGTTGTGTATGAAAGAGACGATCGGTTGATTAACTAGCTATTAAAATATTACGATAAAGCAAGAGCTTACCCTCATCGACTCTGGATCGTAAGAAATTTCCACTGGTTCACAGCCAAGACTAAGTCGAGTTGTCCAACCAGATGTCAGTATCTGCATGTTAATCATTGTCAAAATTAAATTAACTCATTCCAGTTCTATGAATTGAAAGATTCTGAATCGGTCATGCATGGCCCATGAATGCGTGAGATCTGCTGTTCTGCAGTGTCATTGCCCCTATTTACAAACATTTATTTAATATAATATTTTGAATTTCTTTTCCAAACTAATTTTTGCTTTGCAATTGTGTTTTATAAAATTATTCTTACATTAGTATGATGTTGAATTAATTTGAAAGTGAGTTATAAGTGGTGAATAAATAACGAATATAAAACGGGCAGTAACAGTATATTTGAATTTGTAATACTGACATTTATCTAGAAAGACTGAGAAAAACTATGGTAGACAATAACCCTTTCTACATTCAAGATATGTACTTCTAGGATGATGCGTTACTGTCGCACAAATCATGTTGGTATTATAATCATTTTATATAATGCGTTGTGTGTGAAGGTTTTGTCTTTGGTTAAATTCCTTTTCCAGTAATATATTAAATATGAATATAAATGTTACGTACCCCATAAAAGAGCACTGCCGAGCAAACAATCTGTACAATGTTGTATATCTGAATGATGGTCTTAAGGCTGTATGGTTTTCGTTTCTTCATGTAAGATGGTCCAAACTTCAGTACAAAGTAGAGATAAATAAGTAAAATGACAACCAGTGAACGTGGATTTCTCATGAGTGTCCAGTTAGTTACACGTGGATCTGAAATGTATAACCTCAAATGTTATATGCCCTACTAGTTCCTATATTCAGATGGTTGAAAGATCGTGGCGAACAATTTCTATTTTATTCTTGCTGGACCGTAATGTACATACTTCAAATAAATGTTGAATTACATGGTTAACACTGAATATATTAATTTCCATTTATCATTAGTCTAATTATAGAGCGATATATTTCCGATTGTATCGTAAATTAGTTGTGGGAAAAAGTAAACAAACACTGGTGCAGATATTGTTATTTATTTTGTTTGCTTTTATATTTCATAGATATAGATATTTTGTTTTGGGGTATGATTTGACTTATCAAGTAATTTGGTTTCGGATTTGAAAATGCTGTACTCATTTGCTCATTTTGAACCTGTATTGCAAAAAACAATGGGACCTTGAGTATCTGAACTGAATCAGACTGTAGCTCCCTTATATAATGGAAATGTCAGATAACAGAAACTCATCTTTATCCCCTTTTGGAATTCATTTATTGTAAACAGTAATTGCAATAACAATTCCACTCATTAATTTTAAAAGTGACTTTTTTATATAAATTTCTAAATTGACGTATTTTTACATGATAATAAAATGTTTAAAAGAAAATTAAAAACATGGAGTTTAGCCAGTTTTTTAAAAGTGTTATGTTCTGCCATTTACCCCGCTCATTTAATAGATACCTTGGCAAGCTGGAACTTGGGTAATCGAGGCCTTTCTGTATTCATATATTCAGCCTTATACTCGACCATACTCACCTCCATATGAATCTGGTAAATCATTGTACCTATCCAGTAAATTTTGTAATAGTGTTGCCATATCTTTCCTGAGCCAAGTTTCTCTGAAAATAAATGAATTTTTATAAAACCTGTTTTTGAAAAACATCGTTATGTATATCAGTGTGTGGGTTAATATTACTTCAGAACGGAAAATGAATATTACTCTCCCGTTTCTGCTACAGTTACGTGGTTGCACTCTGATAGATTCTATTTATTTATGGTTTATTAAAAAATGTGTTCAGTAGCTCAGGCTGTGGCATGATTTAAGGTGCCATCCTGGCACGTATGTGGAGGAATTGAGGTATACTACAAAAACTTCAGTCTGTGTACTTGGTCTCGAGGCTTAAATTTGAACTTGGGGCTTCCTGAATAGGAAGCAGGAGTACCAGTCATTCAGCTGTGATATTCAGTATGGCATTTTCAAAGTAATATAGTTAATTTACTTTTAACATGTAAGAGATGGACAATATATTGTATGCTTTTGGGTATTTTGTTTGTTAATGTGTGGCATCTCAGATCTCATGTTTCCTCTCTTCTTAATATATGATTTTATATTTTATTGATACGCTTACCTTTATCTGGCAAGATTAAATCACTATTTTAACACTGACAGTGAGGCTGTAAGCTCGTGAAAACCGCTAAGAAATCCACCTATAACGTGTACTCCATGACATATTCTTACCAACTGTATTTCTTCTTCATAAAATAATGAAGTATGCATTAGCGTGCTTACCGTGAGAAATAATTTTGAATTGTATGCATAATACTTTGAAATGCACTTACATCAAAAATATTTTATGCATTTGTTTTACCAAGGATACACCGCAGGTCAAAATGTTAAGAGGTATTCAAACATATTTTCAGATGACGTAACATATTCTGTGGTAGTAGCTGAAGTATTTTGTGATTTCTATAGCAAATTGGCAGAAAATAATGGTGGAATTGGAAGACGTCAGTGACGTTAAGAAACCGACGCATGCATGCGTCCATATGTTATCGGCCGTCATCTATAACAGTACTCAATACTTCACATTGTGTGTCTATTGAAATAATTTTTTTTTTACGTAATGCTGAGACGGTCTTTTCGTTTCAGTCAAAAGAAAAAATGGTACGAGGAGTGCGAAGGGGCTGCGTGAGGCTGAAAGGTGCTGTCATAGGGATAGACGATGAAGATGATAGTACTTTTACTATAACTGTGGATGGAAAGACTTTCCATTTTCAAGCACGAGGCGCTGAAGAGCGGGAGAAATGGATTCGCGCCCTTGAAGATACCATTCTTAGACATGCCCATAGGGTGAGTTATTTTTTTACCATACAGCTAGTCATAGATGATGAAGTTTTATTTATATATTGTATATTGATGTAATAATATAGCTAAGACTCTGAAATGTATGTTACAGAGCTTAAACACATTTGTTATGTTATCATGAATAACATATCCATGAAATGTATTAATATATCATATATTAGGGTCCTTTCCCAGGGTTAAAGTATGGACGTGGTGTGCTGATGACCAGTCACCCACTTCTCGTACTGAGATTAAAAATGACTTGGAATATACCTCCTCTCGACTCTGCACCTACGTGGCATTTAACGGGATGGATTTTTATCAAATATAGGCGACAAATACCATGGAAAGGCTAACATTTAAAGTTTCGTGAACATTCTGAACCTTTAGGTTACGTGAAAACAAGTAATTTCATGATCAGACACTCAGAAAACTTGATTTTAATTGTGTGAAATGTTATTGTCCTCATATGACCTAAGGATGGCCGCGAGTGATATCATTATATAAAATATACAACGCATCTACACATGCTTGCACATCTCTACCCAAGATTACACGAAGATAGAATTTTCAAAAGAATGTAACCTACGTACGTACTGAAACTTGAAAACCGTCGGACTTTTACCAGACTACACAGCGCTACGACCCAGAAAACAGCCATCTTGTACTCAGTGCCACGAGAACCTCAAATTGTACCGGAAACCTTTTAGAATTTCGTAGATGAAACTTATACAACCTACGTGTCAGTTTGAAACTATATCGAAATAATCTCCAACACTTGATTTGCAGTTTTTTAATGAAATGTATTTTATCTGGAAAGCCGTACCAACTGCAATATTTTAGCTTGGTTACCATTTAAATAAATAACCTAATTTTGAAAAGATCGATGTTTCTACATTGCACTCGTGAGTTGCCGAATTGCAAGTAAACGCTATCTCGTGGAGTGTGAGATTCACATACAGACGTAGGTTTTTGTCATGTGTTCTTGCGTGGTGGTAGATGGAGTATAGGTGTCGTATTGCATTTCCAGATGCGATGGGACCCCAACAAACCCCCACCCACAGTCCACGAGTTTGATAAAAAACTTATAGAAGCAGATGCATATCTACAAATTCTTATCGATCAACTAAAGGTAAGAATACTTTGAACTCGTTAGGTTTCGTAATATATTTAACGCGCTAGCTCCCATGAAGGTCACACCAGTGGCTCGTGTTAGCACGAATTTCAATACTGCAGGAGTCAGCATTGGGTCACGGGAATGTATAATTTATTGGGGGCTCAGTCTTCGTGGAGTGAAATAATGTTTTTGTAAAGTCACAGCTGGGATAGGAAATTTGCATGATGTTTATTGGAACCACCAGAGTATTGCGTGGTTCATACAGTGACAGTTCCAAATTTATTTTTCCGGCGAAGGATGACGTTCACTCATGGGTCATGGTACGACATTTATGACAGTAAAATGTTTCTTGGGAGCCAGCATATTAAGTAGGCTAATAACCTTATGAATTGTTTTACTTTTGATTAATGAGTCTGAAGCAAAGACTGTGGTGAATTTCGATATGAAGTTTTGTACTGATGTGATTTATTTTTTTGATAACTGTTATTTTAGATTTATTAAAATTTCTTTTGGGTAATGTAAAATATTGATGTCTCATTTTGTGTGAAATTAATGCATAATTTGGAGATATTTTCTATCCATTTGTCTTCATGTTTTTTCTTCAAAATTACTGAATTGAATTACGCAAAATTTGGTAGCTGATATTTACAGTTGGATGTTGGGCGTATTTAATTTTGATCTGAAATCAGACTTTAGAAAGTTTGTTAGAAGTGTTCTTAGTATAAAAATTGTATAATATTAAATATAGGTCAAAAACGTTCTGAGCTTTTGTGGTGTAGTATTATCTGTAATGAGGTTAACTTTCAGATAATAGATCTAATAAGACAAGCAGTCGTGAAAAGATTGCATTTGAGAAGTACGTTTAGTCCGCTGTTAACTCTTTAAAGTACAACGTTAGCATTTATGATAACCTACTTTAACATTTAGTAACTTTGAATTTTGTAATACAGAATATGTGTATAGGTTTCATATGAGTCAGAATAAACAGAAATTATTTCCCTAAACAGCATTTAATGACTGGTCTTTGTAATGGAGAAGTATTGTGTTTTCTTTGAGGTAGGAACTAAATCTTAAAATATTATGTAAACGAACTATGTGCTTTAATAAGTTAAGACATGTCAATTACATTCAGTTTGAGAAATTGCCAGGTACTCTTGATATTACAGCCCTTTTAGAATAATTTATAATATTTAATAATTGAACTGAATTAAGTTCTTTTCAACAGCCAGAAGGTCAAGAACAATATTAATAATAGAAGAGGGAAATATTAATCATTATAATAACTCGTAAGTTTATTTCAGCCGTCTTGTCTAAAATATTATTTTCTTCAGTTACTGCCAGTGCCAGAAAGCAGTTTAAAATAGTGTTCTTTCATCAACATCTTTTGAGAACCAGCACTCACGTTACCCCTTTGCATTTAAGTCCGTTCAGCCCCGTCAAAAATTTTAAATAGGGTACAGTATTGTTCATTGATAATATTATTCCATGTTAAATATTTTTTCGCTTCGTAATTGTATTATGGGTATCGTCGTGCTTATAATCTTATGAAAAGTATTTCACATTAAGTATGTGATTTGGTTAGACCTACATATGAGCTGTATTTATTGTTCGAAAATGTATGTAGACGTATCTGCGATTACGGACGCTAGAGCAGTTTCTATACTTGTCACGAGAGCATACAGAATTAATGTAAAATTACATTAATATTTATTAGTGCCACATTTCATAAACATTAATTGATTTAGTACAATGGAGTGGTCTTGAAATAAAATATGCTGTTTCATAATAGGTTATTATGTAACGAGCATGACAAATGTATTTTCCTTTTAAAAATTAATGAAGAGTGTTATACTGTTTCTTTGCAGTTAGTTTTTAAATTAAGGTTTATACTTTCTTGACCTTAATTACACTGATTACCGGTTCCAGTAGCTCTGTAATCTGTGGCACGTTTGGTATTTTATTTCCTGGAACACGGACTGTGGGTTTGAACCCCGCTCGGGACATTACTGTTATGTTATACAGTTAGGTAGAGGTCTTGCAATGGGTTGATCATTCGCTAAATGATTTATAACATATATTTAAAGAACTATTTCAGAATCAGTTATGTTGGAACAGGCCAGTGGACCTTGTGTGTTATACCTGGAAAATAAGAAAATTTTATTAGGCATAATTTAGTAGAATTTGTATTTTCTACCTTGGCATTTAAATAAATTTCCCTCATTTGTAACCATGTAGTCAGGTGTCTGGCTATTCTGACGAAGTTATTTTGTTTTAATCGTCAGTCTCCCAAAAAAAAATGCCTTGAAATAGGCCATGACCGCATCCTTCCATACCCTTACCTGCTTTTCATCGTCATTTCATCCCATTAATCATTATAGGCCCTTTCATATAAGAAACTGAAA
Organism: Zootermopsis nevadensis; assembly: GCF_000696155.1. The sequence goes on from NW_019059763.1 coordinate 665,269, forward strand.
AAGAGTAGGTAAATAACTGAAGAATTAATAATCTTTGAAAAGAAACATTTTTACAGAAATTCTGTCAAAGTTCATGCCGATACAACAGTCAACGTTCCTCAAATAAGCGTAATATAAACCTGGTTCGTCATTGGGGAGAGTAGGTCTCGAATTTCGGACGGAATTACGTTTTTAATGTTTTTTTTATTTTACATATTCTGTCCAATATGATACTCGATAGTTTCCTCGATTCTTTATAGAACCATTCAAGCTGATGATAGTCTTAATACTTCAACATCAAGTCCTTACCTCAAATAAAACACAACTCATAACCACTACAAAATCATTTGTTTAAGGAAGTAATTTCTGTTTACTCTGAGTGTCATATGAAACTGTCAAAACTTCAAGAGTTCCAAATCATCATGTAGTCTAATACATGCCGTATAAACGTACAGAGTTGATAAACAATATGGAAAACATCAATGTTAAGCTATATTGATCGATATGGAGTCTTTGCAGACGTAGATTTTTTACGATATTTAATGAGGTTGTTATGATTGTGAAGACGTCAATAATAACGCCATGTGGACTTGAAAGAAGATTCCAACCTCAGTATCTTTCTCCAAAACTTCGGTATTTACCTACAATTAACCCAGAAGAACAATATCAGCATGGATGATGATGATGATGTACTTCTGGGTCTTGGCACCTCGTAGTCAGCAGATGCCAATGTTTCGGAGAACAATACTGTCTCCATCTTCAGTCCTGACGACGAGTCTACATGGCGCGAAAACGAAGAAGGACGTCATTATCCTCACCATGTGAAAACCTCAAATCTCACCCAGTCGGTTTTTATGTTTGCACAAACAGACTGAAGTGAGGATGTCAGAATCTAAACGAAACACGCCTGCACCCAAAGACTACGCCGATCACTGGAGAGTACGTAATTTCCATCAAGGCCATTTGATATTCTGATATTGAACTAATAATTTGTTTATTTTTATTTAGGCATTAGAAGTCAGAATGGAAGGTATGTCGGATCTCGTTGAGAAAGCTAGGTGTCAAGTTATTCATGATCATGCTAATGTGAGTATACAATTGTTTGGTGGTTGTTATTACTAAATATTTGTAGGTGAATAAAAAAAATTGAAGGTTGGGGGGGGGGGTATTTTAGCTTTTGACAGAATAATTACACTGTAATTCTTGTATGTAGTTGCCATGCATTTCGACGTCTTTTGTCCGATAATCTGCAAATTTCATGATTAAATCAGAATAAAATATTTTTATTTTTGGTCTTAATACGTTTTTGCATGTTTCTTCCCATAGTTAATGCTGATTTCAAGTTCAGTTTCGTTCGTGCTGATTCATTGCTTGTCCCAGATATGCCGATGAATCTACTTCTTAATCTCAGCATTTATTACAGTCAGTGCCTGCTCAAAATTCACGTCATCAGCATTATTCTCACCTTCTTTGAGCGTTTCCATCCACTTGTAAGCCTTACTTTGTCGTCATACTGTTATCAACGTCAACTTCTGACAACATATTACAGATTCTTAGTAGTTTTTAGCATTAACAGTGATATCAAAACCGTTTTGAGGGCAATACATTTTTTTTACTATTTTACTTTAATTTTCATATCCATTGCAATTTTTTATTATCTGGGTTGTTAATTGAATGATGTGTTTTCGTGATTTTTGATTGAACTTGTGTCTAGTTGTTTCTGATTCTGGTACAATCCTCTTTGCAGGATATGTTAGAGTCCATAAAACACTCTATTGTCATGCTTCAGATAGCCAAGGTGAGTTTTTTTATAATCGTATATTACTGCTGATACATATTATGCTTGTAGTACGTTTGCTGTGCGGTAGACGTAGTCCAACGTAGTTTATGCTAATGGCGAACAACTGGTTTTACGCAAGTCAGTTTAAAGAAAAGGAGAAAACTTTATCAGGACTGGAGGCCAATGTTAACATTTTTATTTTACTAAATAAATTTCTGGTGCACATTTATTTAAACAAATTAGAAATTATATACGTAGCGTAACAGATTTGATATTCAGTTTATGTGTCTTATAAATAGTATACGTTTGTGTAGTTTGAGGGACCTTGAAGATGTGCTGTGATGCTGTGTGGACAAACATATTGTATTTGTCTTCAGGGTTGAAAATAGAGACATTATATTCCTCCAAAACGTTTATATCTATCTGTGAGCGACTTATTTCACTGAAGGAGTTAGCAAGGACTTCTGAAACGTCGGTAAACGTCTACCAGGCTAGGTGCAACATCCTGGAATGCAGTCATTTTAATACTCTGCTGTGAGAACCTGAAATCTCACTTTTTGTGTCTTTGACGATACTGGTCTTCTGGGTTGGAATATTTCGGAGAGAAACATTCTGCCTCCATCTCCAGGTTCCTAGCCTAACCAAACGTGAGCTGATGTGACCTCACTTCAATCCTAAAGTTGGAGGCAGTATGTTTCGAAACGTACCGACAAGCCCACGTGGCTTTACAACTCAGAAGTCCATCAGGATCTTTGCCGATGTGAGAACCACGGCTGTATTTTTTGTATTCTTTACCTTGAACAGTTGCTTTCACGATTGTTGGAAAAAGGGGGGGGGGCTTTTACTGCAGGTTTCTATTGATCTGCATGCCGCATTAGGATGGTAGTTAGCCCCTTTTGGTCTACAGTACGGAGTGGTCTCTCAACTGTTGCAGAACACGGCACATCCAGTGAATGGAATCTACCACTCTACGGACACTTCCCCGTTGTCTATGGACAATAGCCAAGCGTCCGGCAAAGATATACAACATGAAGGTAAGTGTTAAAAAATTTTATTCACGAGATACAGAAATTTTATAGCACAGTAAAATTTTCATAGGTGATATAATATTTATATGCCTATTGCATTTATTGTTCCGATAACTTTATCACTGCTGAAGTCATTATTACGCAAACAACGTTTAAATAATTGATAAACCACTATTTATACGCTGTTAGTATTGATATTTAACTTTATGTAGTCTGTAGCATTTTCCATCATCTCTTGTACTGATTATAAAGTAATAACTGTTGTGGCAGATTTAACGTATTTCCTGTGGTTTCGTAATCTATCTTGTAGATTCGTAATCCCCCAAAGATTATGGTGCTTTGGTTAAGTTCCGTGTGCAAGAATTAGAATTAACAATGATGAATCACGTGTTAAATGTTTTTACATTTCCGTACGAGTATTATATCTCGTGTTATACACGTGGAATACGAGCGTGCTTTTACAGGCATGCGTATTGTAATTCTGTTGCTTTCAATACGTGACATATGCCAGTGTTCGTCTGAATTTATGACGCCTGTAAATACATGGATTGGATCCAGCTACATTTATAAGAGACGCTTTGTCTACCCAAACTTTTTGGAACAGTGCTATTACTTCCTAGTAAAAAACTTGGAAGATATAGTAGTGTAGCTTGGAAGTTCGCCATTTTGTGTGGTGAGAAGTGAGAACACTTTCTAAAGATGTTGTTTTCATTCCTGTGTGTTATTGTTTGTGTAAAGCGGTACAGTCGAGTCATATTAAGATTTTTTTAAAAATGTTTTATGACAATTTTGATTCAAGGTTTTACTTTACGAAGAAATTATAATTGCATCTACTTTAATTTACCACTCATGGAACGTAATGTTCCTACAAATTCGAACGTGTATCCCATACGATATACATCACCCATTTTTATGTGAGTGTAAAAACACTAGGATTGTATTTTATGCACAGATACACCAATTTTAAACCCATGGATGGCACCAATTAAAAGTGCACTGTATTCGTGACGTTTCGGAGATCCGTACTGTGTCTATCTTCAAGTCGACAGTGACTTCCCTGTGGCCCTTTCCAATACATACGTTACGCGCCCAATGTTCGGACATTGGTTTGAATGTAAATCTAATTAAATTGTTGTTTGGTAGTAGGAGTACCTAAGTTTGGATCGTCATTGGTGTGAACATGAAATGAATATTCGAATATCTTACAAGATTTAAGGGACGAGATGTATTCCGGAAGTAAGTTGGTACCGCTCGGTTTTTTCTTTTTTGTTTGCTGGAAGTTGTAGTCTTTGCTTCTCGCTGTGTGATTGAGGTTTTTGCTGTGAAACGATGTTTTTTTCTGGATTGTGACGCACAGCAACGCAACTAGCAAGAACATCGCAATTTCCATCTGGTTATCATCTTTCTACGAGTCTACACAAAGTTACATCACAGAGTAACATCGACTTGCTCCTCATTTTTTAAATATGAGATTTACTTTTGAAGGAAATTTTTACTTAAAAAGGGATTTTGATGTTATCGATTCCGCTGTAACTGAGTTTTGTCTCATTTCGAAAATGAAATAGACTTCATATACCAGAGCAGAAAACAACAAGAATTTCTAGAATGTTTCTGTGTTATCCTCAAGTTTTTAGTACGTGTTCGGGTTCTTCTCATGCTGTTTGAAATTCGACTTGTGAAACGTTGTTTAAACATGCGATGTTACCGCCCAAAAAACTGAAGTTATGGACAGTCAGCGTAATTTGAACATTAAACGGAGGTTAGGGTAAATTTTCATATCCATTCTCAGCGTGTTCCACGTATGAACGTTAAAATTGAGTAGTAAACTATTCTACGACGACATATGATCTACTGAGGCTAATTAGAGCATCGTTTGGGTCCGAGGTTCGAAGATGCAGTCGTTGCTTGTTGTAAATTACTGCCCGTGGAGGTCGCATGTAGAAACTGAGAAGAACCAGGAAGCTGTTGAGATAGTCAGAAAAATATGGTGCGGTTAAAATGAGCATGGCTTCGAATACAGTATACCATTTGCGCCACAAACCGATACAGCACGTCATGGTTTAGTCCTTAGCACTCTTACGTCGTATCTGACAAGTCCCGGGTTCGGTTCTTGGCCCAGCTGAGACACAGGTAAAATTATCCCTGTGTCCCAATGGACTTAACTAAGCACCACGTCTTGGTGACTCTCGGAGGAACTGAAGTACATCTTCTTGCAGTCAGTTTTGGCACTTGACAGAGTTGAGTGTTCAGGCTCCAGCCGATTTACCCCTGTAAAAGGAGCCTACGGTAGTGGGCTGGGTACGCCCGAGTCGGTTTGAATGTGGTGGCGAAGTTACAAATTCCTGCCACTGCCGGGAATCGAACCCCGGCCAGACTGAGACCGTGCCTTGAAATAGGTCGCGATCACTTTCAAGTTTATCCCAATTAATCGTTTGTAGTATCCTTTCATTTGAAGCTACGTCCAGCGCAGGAAGACACTAAAAGAGTAACTCAGCACAGTTTCATTAAGCACGCATTAACTAGCCTCAGGGCTGTGTCTCTGCGAAATGGCGAGATACAGTCCATTTCGAGAATATATTAAATTATCTGCGGCATTTGTTAATAAATAATTTTTTATGTTTCTTATATTGTATTTACAATTCTTTTATTTTTTTTAACGTTTTGTGTGGTTGTAACTTTAATACCTTCTTCTTCTTCTTTACGTCTCTTTGCTGGAAGAATAGTTTGCTGTTGTATGAATAGGGGTTGACGTGTCGTCTATGGGCTGTGCTGTGTTCCACGATGAGGAGGAAGCAGAAGGCCTTCAGACGGGAATTGAAGTGGGAGACGAGTGTATGGAGACGAGGCGACAGTGTCCTGGGGCTACCGCAACGTCTCGATCATCACTTTCAAGTGAGTGCTCACGACAAAGTGGTGCATGTTGCTTTTCAAGTTCTTTTGCTTCGCTCCTGTACTTTATTTCGTCCTGGTAGTGCCAAGAATCCGTAAGGTAGGACTTGAATTGCTGAGAACAGATTATACCTGGTGATACGTAAGAAGGGATCAAGTCAAGACCCTTTTACTGAGAAGCTAAGATAGAAAACTGAACTAAACCATAGTTCCTTTGTGATTTTATGCTCCCCCGAATCAGCGCTCAACCCTACCCGTCTCGAAATAACTTCCATCGGTCGAGAGTCAGTGTTTGCTAGGCTTTTTCGAATAGTATTTTTTTTTCTTTCGAACATTGACAGTTGTTCCCTCCGCATCCAGACGCCTTTTGTAATGTGGAGCTCAAATGAAGAGCTGACAGTATTACAGTCCTCAGGCAGAACTGGGGCTTGCTACGTCACACGTAGGCGGGGTAATTGGTCCTTAAAAATCGGTAATTTCAACAGCCTTTATTCTGAGCCAAGTGTAGGGTCAGAGATGAAACCCCTAATTTAGGACCCGGGGGGTGTGATAATGTGCTGCTTTGTCAGGGTCATCGTACACCTCCTGAGTAGGTGACAAGATGGGTATGGATTTTCGGATTTTCTTGTTTAAAGCATGTGAATTTTCTTGCATTGCATTCCATCTTGCGCTGTGTGTTGCCAGTTTGGTTGTAAAATGCTGTTTCTTGGTGGTGATTGTCTATGGCTTTGACGATCAGCGTTTGATTCAACTGATGGATAGGGATTTTTGTAATAGGATTTGAGGTTTTCACGGTGGTGAGTACAAAAATGGCTGTCTTCTGGGTTATCGCTCCGTGTAAGTCTACTACAATCCAGAAGACAGCTGTCTATCTTTGTCACAATGTTAAGCCCAGTTCTGGGCCCCGCTAATTCTCCCAATTCCATCCGATGGAGCCCTTTTACCTGGAGGTAAATCATCCAGAAAGTGAAACTGATCACTCATGCCTGTCTAGTGCCAAAGTAAAGAATACTAGGATGTGTACACCCTTTACTGTGTACTTCCGGTGTGAGATGTTGACGATTTATCGTTGTTTCAGCCCGTTGAATAATAATGCGATAAAGACCACGACTGACGTGGACGGGTCCACAAAGTGTTCTTCACTTCGTCCTACTTAAAAAAACGCCTAAAAGGGAAACATTTTGTCACATCGCGACTGACTTACGCCGTGATTTTTCTTGGTTACTGAATATAAAATAGTTGGAAGTTAACCCTTTAAAGCTAAGTGGTAACTATATGTACCATCTGCACAAAAAATACCAGTAAAACTGCTTTTTTATATTTATGTGTTTTGTGTGATTCTTACTGTAAATAGCGATTATTTACTTAAACAGCGTCAACGAATTGGTGTTTGTAATGATGGAGTATTGTGAAGATATCCGTCTTCTGGGTTATTGCGCTGTGTATATGAATATGAATATTCATCGCCCTGATGACGGAGGCAGTATGACCTCTGAAACGTTGGTTAAGATCGACCAGACTACACAGCGCAATAACCCAGAAGACGGATATCTTCATACTCACCGCTGTGAGAACCTCAAGTCTTACATGGAGTATTGTGTTTTCTCTGAGGTACGAACTAAATTAATAAGGAATTGTGACTGTCTCGTGGAAAGGAACACAGACTATTAGTTGCTGCTTCAGCTAAGCGTCTTCGTAGAAGTTTCGCATTGCAGCTGGAAACATCTGCATACGAGTAAATCATTTAATGAAGACAAAGAAAACTTTACACGTACATGTCTAAGGAATTGAACACACTGCAGTAGGAAGTACTTGAGTGGTCAGGATAATTTAAACCATTTTATTCCTAACACTTTCAGACCCTTATTGCACATTTCTGTTGGTCAGGAAATTATACACAGTATTTCCTCGATTTTAAGACACACTTTCTTCACAGATTAGAATATCTGAAATCGTGGTGCGTCTTGCATTTGATGGCGTCTAAGAATCGATGTCAAAAAATTGTACAGTATGACCGAAGCGCAAGGGAGATATTTATGTCCATAACAGTACTCATGGGACAGTAGACACGAAGAGAGCTAGAAAGTAGATTCAGAAAGTTTTTGTACGGAGAAGTTTTGTGTTTTAATATTGACAATTCATATTGTAATATACGCACTTTCATTTCCTGAAAACCTGTTACAAAATCAAGGGTGCGTTCTTACAATCGATAGCGTCTTAAAATCGACGAAAAATATTATTTCTCGTTACTTCATAACAATTCATTCTGAATTAATGGATAGGTCCCTGCATTCGGAATTAATCGTAGTGTTTATTTCCGTCAAATAATGCAGAGAAGTCGAAGGGGGAGGAATTTTAGAAATAAAATATAAATTTAACCATTATCCTGTTCTTAAGAAAACCCATAAATATCAATCTATCAAATCATTTTTTGAGTTGACTCCACAAAAGTGACTGTCCGGCTATCATCGTGACGTAGTTTTCCTCACACTCATGTAATTTCGGTACTGTGATATCCAAATAGATTGTAAAACCCTGTTCTTACTAAATACGTTCTTCGCCAAAAGATCTGAAGTTTTGTGATGCGTTAACAGTTGGTATCCCAGAGACTTTATCGTCACATAGCGTGTGATTGTGGTTGGCTAGTTGTGTCAACAACATTCTGTGATAGGTGATGACTATGCAAATGGTGTTGGTTTGCCCAAGCAGGATGTAGCACGTATGTATGTACGTCTGAATGGCTCATGCAATGGGAACAATAATCATCATTTACATATTAGAACCTGTGACATTTCTGAATACTTTTTATATTAATAGTTACGATTCAACAGAGACTAGCAAAAATTATAAATTATTGGATCAATCATAACCTCCAAGAGAGGTAAGAACGTAGACCCTGCAAATGCGGGACAAATGCGAAAGAAGAAGAAAAAACATCAGTATAAATTATGTGATTCTTTCTGTACGTATTATCTACCAATAGCAATTCTTACATTGTAGTTTATTTTCATAATTTACCTATTTTGCTTGTCACATTTGTCCTCAACCTCACTCCCCACTTTCTCGTCCTTTCTCTTGTATTATGACGCTTTCTGTCGTTTGGCTCATTGTCCATTCTTACTCGCGACTGAAGTTGTGTGACATCCACGTTTAACAGGTTTAACTTTGGAGGTTTGTTTTAGGTACTAGTCTTTTCGCGTCTTGGCGTTAACTGTTTGTTATATAAGTGAAAGAAGTTGAAGATATGTAGAACTTAATCTTGAAACCCATATGACACTGGATAGCTCTAAACTAAATAGTGGCGTTTGACATAGGACTATCGTGCATTTTCTAACGGAATGTTGATTACTGCTTGGGGACTGAGTGTAGCCTGTTCACAGCAATGATGAAAGCGTTCTATCGTGTTGGTATTATGCAGTTTCTTTAAAGCAGCAACAATATTAACAACGAAAAATATTATGATAATAGCCATGATATCCCAGTGGAAGAACACGTTGAGGGCGATTGAGCCATTATATCCCAGTCGAAGAACACGTTGAGGGCGATTGAGAACAGAGTGTTAGATTACGAAATAATTCCCAGACGAGCTACGCCTTCGAAGGGATAATAGTCAGTGTTCCATTTGAGGCATTTCATTTATACGGTACACGGTTGCAGCTCTGAGCATTCTTCTCCTCCTCTTTGAAGAGACAGGATGTTCGTCACCATCTCAGATTGTGAAGTGCTTCCTGCCTTTTTTCCCTAACCGACATTTTAGTTTTATCTGTGCCAGCCTCTTAAATGAACTTGTGTCAGTAAATAGCGTTGCATAATGTAATCATAATGCGTTAAGGTTTGTCGCTGTCATTATGATATGAGCCGTTCTGTGTTTTTCATGTCATAAAAACTTTTAATCTATGTTAAAGAAAGTGAGTTGAGTCTGTTACTTGGCGAAACGCATTCGTTTGTGCGAGACTGGGGAATTCATGTGTAATTTCACGGCATCTATTCTCCAACGTAGCTTTTATGTACTTCGTTTGCTGCACATAATGTATTTAACTGTGGTAAATCTATCGGTAAATGCATGAATGTCTCAGGTAAATCATAGTTTCTGTATCAATCCTCATTTCCTAAGTTTACAGCACATTCGGTGTATATCGGCTGACATTGTCGTTTGATCATTTCCTAAGGTTACAGCACATTTGGTGTATATCGGCTGACATTGTCGTTTGATCGCAAATATTAAATTAGGTATGTTGGTTTAATCATGAATGTGTGAAATGTGATGTTTTCATGACGTTGAAGGTGTTAATTTTATTCATCTTGGCTGTCGGTACTCGACCCAACCACACCCAACACAACAGAAATAAAACACCAGCGCAAATCATTTCCAAAATTTGCTCTTGAAGTTTCTAAATTTTGAAAATAAAATAATAATTGCAAAAATTTCGAAGATTTGAGATTTTTAAAAATATAAAAAATTTGGAATATTTTAAAATTTACAGTTTTCGTAAATTATAATTTTTCAAATTTTAAAATGTATTTTTTTATTTCTAAATTTTTCAGATTCTTAAAATGTTTTCTTTCCTTCATATTAATTGTTATTAATCATCCGACGCTATATAGACTGAGATAGTAACAATATCATTAAATAAGCCACAAGTAAATAAATTGTCGATAATTTATTTTGTAATTTTCTCGTTTCAAGGGAAAACTCGCTTAAATCAAGGAAAATACGTAAAATCCATGTTTCAGTTTACAGTCACTCGGTTTCTTCTGTAATGTTGTGCGTTACAGGTCTGACTGCCATTGGCACGAAGCACAGACCGAGCATGACATTGATCGTGCCAGCGACCTCTTACTCCAGTTCGGAAGAAGAAGACTTTTACGACGCCAATGAATACAACGACACCCCCAGCAGCTCGGCAAGTCCTACCATGTAAGTTACAGAACTGATTTATTGTTTTGTTTCACAATTTTCTTGAAATACTTATTTGGTAATTAATATCCACGTGTGTATGTGTGTGTGTCTAAAATTGTTGAAAATATTGAATAGCCCTGTAAGCATTAACCAATGTGATAACATGCTTTCAGTACACATAATGTCTATTGCCAGTTTAATCAATTTTAGCGCAAATGGACTCGCAGTAGCTGGATCAATATGGTGGTGGGGAGAGGGGGGGGGGCAGATTTTAGTTAGTAACGAGCCGACCTGCAGCAAAATGTCACGTGGCACGAGTCATCTCCGCCCACACTTCACTTTACTCTAAATAATTCTGAAAATTGCTCGAGTGCATTCATTTTTCTCGACCCATGACCTTTTATTTTCATGAATTAGTGAAATACATTCTTTTACGACCTGTCGAGAACAATTTAATTTCACTCAATTTTATAGAAATCCGTTCAGGAGTTTCGGAGATGAATCATGGAGGCGTATCCCCGAATTATATGTTAATTATACGTACTTAGTGCAAAGAATATAAGGTTCCATGTTAAAATATATTAATAATCCCGTTCTCTCGGAAAGAATTATGTCAGCTTCGCTGTCCTTGTAGTGCTGGTACGTTGTCCGGACGTAACTGGAGAAATGATTAGGCAGTTTTTGACGTAAATACGTCTATACGAAAGTTACCAAAAAATACCAAAAACTATTGCTGAATGTATGAGGGATAGATAATTAAGCAATGTCTTAATCAAACTATTCACTCGATTGTAAAGCATGTATAAAGGGAATATTTAGAATAAAGTTAATATATAAACTTCATTTTATTGTATTTATTGCCTAAATATAATTTAAATACAAAGACGTATTTACGTCAGATTCTCCGGAACCGTGGTTGCACTGTCAATTTTTTTTTGTGAAATAATATACTGGGGAGTTTTACAAAAGATTGTTAACACATTTCAGTTCTTTTTATAAATCTGACAACAATAACGGATACTTATGAAGATCTGTGCGCGTCTGGAACGTAACTGGCTCGTTAATAAGAAGACGAACGTGCCGGAATTGATAACGCTGTGTGTACATTCCTCAGCTTGTCAGACTGCAGGAAATTCCGTAGACTCGATTTCAGATTTCTCTGTGTAATTTTCTACTTCAGATTAACTTGCTTCATTAAGTATTTCTTTACCCCTTAGTAGCCGAAGCTTATCTAGTTAACATTTAAGGATTCAGTCCGTACCGAAAAGAAAACAACTCTTCACTATTACAACGATCAACTGGTTAATGCTGCTTAAGGGAAAAGAAATCATTGTTTACAGTGAGAATATAACGAAAGCCATAAATGTAAAACGAATAGTTATTTATTGTTGTAGCAGGTGACGTGTTGTTACCATTGGGCTTTAAAAGGTTAGTTTAATTAAAGTTTCAATACAAAGCAACCACGCCCTTGTAGTAGAGCTTTAAAAAAAACAACGCGGTCGTATAAATTCACTGTAAAAAAACCCTGCTTTGTTCCCGTAAACAATAATGATGTGACCTACTTTGATTGTTGAAATCAGACATATACCGATCATGGTCTTTTGACCCAGGATCGCAGTCGGATATGTTCTGAGAGGTTTGTTAGTGAGTAACTCACTGGTGGTAAAACCGAAAGATTTAGCATTGCTATTGTATACATTATTTTGCTTGACGTCTGAATTCCACAATATAATTTCCGCTTGAGCTCATTACAGCTTCGTTTATGCAGTAAGACAGCAGTTGAGGTATTCACCGGTCCAAAAAAACATTTTTTGTGACACGTATGTGTGTTGATTTTCACGATAATACTGAGCGAAGCATTCGTTTGTATTATAATACAACCACCCTTGTATTATATGCCGCATAAAGTTCGAACGAGGTACTTCCCGTTTGAGAATCAAGTGCTCATGAAACCTACAAAAATGCATACTTCTGCTTTCTTTATCCAGTAAACTTTATACGTATATAATCGACCGTCTGGTCTTGGTGTTCGTGTTGTAAGATACAAATCGAGCGCAAGTCAGTTGCACTGGCGTCACGACGCTTTGCGTCGTCTCCGTTATTCGGTTCCCGGAGAGACGTGGCCAGTCTGTCACGTGACCCTGCTGCCGCTGCTACGGTACTTCGCGCGTCAAGGCACCTCCCAAGGAACTGATCTTCATTGACGGGGTTCTTGAAGAGAAGACAGCTGATTTCATGTGAACGTTCTATTACGTCACGAAGCAGAGATACAGCTGTTTGGACTTTACAGTCTGTCCTAACACTGCCATGTGTTTTCGTATTTGATGTGTTTGTGGAGAGTGTGACAGGCCTAGATTGCACATCGCTTGCTTTATCTACTTGGAGTGGAAACTTAATATCTTTAAAATGTGTGTACTTTATCAGAGCGCACATTACCACTCGTGTTTAATTGTTCCTTTTCACACTTGTTTCAGTAAGATACTAGTCGAGATAGTGATATTTAATTTCGTTTGTATTTCTAGGGAATTTATTGGGGAATGCAATGTAGGTCTGAAAAAATACGAAGGACTTGGAAGAAAAGATTTAGAGATTGTTTATCGTTTTTGAGTTCTTGTATACGGTTTTTTTAAGAGAGAGATCATCAGGTGATAAAGTTTTGGTACCATTGGTTTTGTTCTTTGTTCTTTGCCAGTTTTTACAGTGATGTGGTATGACAGCACTTTTTATGTACGTGTTTGTAACGCCGTCTCATTGTGTATAACCTTTGCTGTTGGCAATTTATAACCATTCCCTTTGAAGATACAAGGTTGGCTTTCCTGACAGAGCTCTCTCTTAGTTTTGAAAGTTTAGTGGATTATACATTCGCACTCGTCTTGGAAACGTAACTTGAGAAGAATGGATCAGTTTTATCGTGACATTGTGATAGTACCAGTGAAGTTGAATGTGAATAATATGCGGTAGTGTCTGTAAGAAAAGGTTATGTCTCATTGGCAATGTCTGGCGTGAAGTGAACGACACTTGGATGAATAAGGACAACCATGCTTCGAATTCTCTCAGCACGATGGCCGTTCAGAAGGGACAGTATGAGGTGAGATGAAGCTCCATTTTTCGTGTCAGATTCAAACCCACTGTTTTAATCCAAATTTTCAATAACGTGGAAACCCCATATCACTTTTATCCGTGTAAAGGATGTAAATGGGAAGAAAGAATTTGAGTAAGGGAAACTGTAAACAGTTACACCGAATGGAAAAAACTTCAAGAAGATGATACATTAATTTATTAGCTTGTAGTTTGCCGGTCGGTTCCAGGGTAAAGAGATGTTAGTCCGTAAATTGCACAGAGGTTCGATCGTTTCTTTACAGATTACATTTCGTGTTACTTGCAATTCAGCAAAAATTATCACTCCGGCGTTAAATTCGTGTGTAAATTGTAATAATAATAATAATATTTGTATGCATTTTTAAAAATCAATAAACCTGATTTGTAAGAACAGAATTTTAATCATTAAATGATTTTACCTTTTTCATATTAGAGAATCTTTTTAAGCTACGCTACATGCTCTGTATTTTGTTTGCAGAAGAGTAATATGAAATGACTGCACAAATTACAGTGATGTAGGTTCAAGAAACAACGAAAATTCCTGGTCAGATTTGAGCTGCCATCATATTTACAGATCTTATTGACCCATTTTAGTGGGTTACGCCCATTTGTGGAGCCACCATCAGTGGAAGATTCACCAGAAAGCTTGGCTGAGCAGGAGCAGACATCATCAGGCGTCAATAAAAGGAAAGTTTCTGGGGCGCCAGCACCACCGCCAGTCCGGGATGACGGCTCCCTTGATTATGATGGTATTTATTTTATTCTTCAGTTTTTAATGTCTACCAAAATAAAATTGAATAAGAATTTTGTGTAAAGTTAATAATGAAAATAACTGTGTCTATTTCCAAGCAGGATTTGTGGTTCTTGTGGAGAGTACAAAGATGGCTGTCTCGTGATTCGTAGTGCTGTGTAGTCCGATAGAAGTTTACTGGTGTTTTAGAGGTCCTCGTTATCTCCATCATCAGGGCAATAATGGAGGCAGAAGGACCTTTGAAAACTGGTAAAAAATTACCAGATTACACAGTGCTAGCACCTAGAAGACAGTCAGCCATCTTAGTAATTTTTTGTACCCATGAGTTATTAATAGGTGCAGTAATGAATTCCTAGCACTGCGACGAGTCTTCGTTATTTAAAACATAATTGTAAGTTTATGGAGTCATGTTATTTTAACTTTCTTCCTCTGATCTAATTTGGAAACACTTTCAAGCCTTAATTAAATGGTTTAATTAGTAACACAAAATATATTCTCTTCTTTTCTGGTTTAACAATGTTTGTACCCTTTACGGCTCCCCCACTTTTTAGTTGGCTTGATCTATAGACATTTGGTAGGACTCCTTGGATGAGGGATCAGCCCGTCGCAAGGCCTCTACCTGTACACAGGACAGCACAACACAGAAAAACGCGGACAAACATCCATGGCTTAAGTGGGATTCGAACCCATGGTCCCAGTGACCAAGCGGCACAAGGCCCACGATAGCTACTGGACAGCCACTGCGGACCACTAAAAAATATATTAACACTCTTATATTTTCCCGGTTCCTACCGAAGTAAACATTTTCTTCTAGGGATCCCAAAACAGGATTTTAATACGATATTGGGCTTTAATTTTAGTCGACCTTCCTTCGCCTGTCGAGTTACTTAAAGCGTCCTTGCCCCCCCCCCCCCCCAATATGCCTTCATGGTGGTGTTTTTTTAGTTATTGCTATTACCATTACAGTTGTTTTTGTTTTCAATTTTCAGCACTTTATGAAGACGAGTCTGACCTTGACTGTAAGTAAATAAATTTAATTTTAATATAAATTAATGTAGGATAAAATGTCAGTACGGTTTGCATATAAAATTTTTAAGAAGTATCATTAAGTAGATATTTTTCTTACCTCTCGCATTGCTCATGAAGAACGCATACTTTCATTTTGAATAATGTGATTTTTTTTCTCGTAGAAATGACTGAGTCGGCGTTACAGTAAAGCGTCTTATGTTTCTGTCTTGTCAGTAGGTGGAATAGAGAACCATGGATCAGTGGTGTCACACCTAATCTCTCAGGTGAAAATCGGAATGGACCTTACCAAAGTAGTTCTTCCGACCTTCATCTTGGAAAGACGATCGCTACTTGAAATGTATGCCGATTACTTTGCCCATCCAGATATTTTTGTAAGGTAAGTAATCACATCCCAAGAGCTATGCTGGCGGTAGCATAGCTACTGGTAGGGCCTCCCTAGGGGGAGAGGTCAGACTAAGACAGGTCCTCCAGGTTGGGGGTTGGTCGTAAGGCTAACAACCTTGCACCGTAAAAAGGAAGATGTTTTGAAACCTTGATCAAAGCCTCGGACAGACGGACCTAATGGAGGAGGAGAATTGAGGAGGCCATAGACCGAATACGGACCAGAGAGCCATAGAAGAAGAAGAAGAAGAAGCTGCTGGAAACCAACAAACTAACTTTTTTCAGCTAGACAAGGCATTTCTCACCTTTTATAGAACCTGATTTTCATTAACCATGTTCACAAGCAATATCTACACGGAACCAGATGACACCTTGTTTCCTTATGAGCCATTTAAAATTATTTTTCCATCTAATCCTAGGTCTTACAGGTGGTTTTTTACTTTCAGGCTTTATATACATTTCTCATCTCCTTGATACATTTTTACACGCCCTTGTCACTGTGGCATGACATGTCTTCAAGCTGCATATAGGGGAAAGAGCCTCCAGATATGGAGGGTTGCTGTGAATATATTCAATAAGCAGTCATCGACAGCTGACTAGGGATGGTCGTTCATCTTGGGGGTTGGGTAGTTTGCTTACAACTCCTCACCATAGAAGACAAGCATATTTGTAAATGCTTAAAAATTTAGTATCATAGAACAACACATTTTTGCAGCTCAAAATTCTTAACTGCAGTTTGGAACAGCCTTAGTTCTCAAAGAATCACAGTTGCCACTTCTAGGGTTTACCCCGGGGCTCACCCAGAATCCTGTCGGGTGCCAGGGGCTGCGCAGAGGTGAAGCATCCAAATTAATATAAAGCTGACCTCTGACCTCCATAAAGTACTGAATTCAGTACGTGGAGTTTTGCCTTCACATTCCCCTGGCATGTTGCTTTCTACATCATTTAGATAGAGGCAGAAAGTTCCTGAAAAAATGTCGATATTTTTAATTCCTTGGCGTAACATTTACAGTGCCTCTTACGGTATTATGATTTTCTGCTCATTTTAGTATTTCCGACTTCCCGGACCCCAAAGATCGTATGGTGCAAGTGGTACGGTGGTATTTGTCAGCGTATCACGCTGGAAGGAAAAGTACTGTAGCCAAGAAGCCGTATAACCCTATTATTGGCGAGCTGTTTAAGTGCCACTGGGATATTCCAGGCCTGCCCCCAGATTTATCCTCACTAGTAACAGATGGGCCTGTACCCTGGTGTACAAAGAATCAGCTCACGTTCGTAGCAGAGCAAGTCTCACACCATCCACCAAGTAAGTTGATCTGTTCAGTCATGCCGGGATGTTTATATTTTGACACGCTTTCACAGCTTCGGCAGGAAGTCAAAACCAACGAAGGTGGTCTCCTCATATCAGTTGCAAAATTTCAACAAGTGACTCATAAGCGATCAGGCAGGACAAACACACAAACATGATGATATAATAAAGGTTAAAATATCACATATTATAATTGGTATGACAGACTTTCTCACAGTTTAAGCAATACACTAACTAAATGGCTTATTGAACCGAAGGTTCATCACCGAATTAACTAAAGCCCTCCATCAGACCCTGTCCTGGGCCAACAAAATCCAGTCTCTTTCAATTCCTATCTCCCATAGATCCCGCCTGACATTATCCTCCCATCTACATCTAGGTTTCCCCAGTGGTCTCTTCCCCTTACCCGGTGCACACCTCTTGTCCCGTCCATGCGCTCTACATGCCCCGCCCATCTCATTCTTCTGGACTTAATCACCCTGAAAATATTGGGGGAGGAGTACAGATTTTTAAGCTCATCATTATGCAGTTTTCTCCAAGCCCCATCATCTTCTCTCCTAGGCCCAAATATCCTCCTCAACACCTGCAATCTGTGTTCCTCCCTCTGAGTGAGAGACCATGTTTCGCACCCATACAAAACAACAGGCAAAATTATTGTTTTATGTACTTTAATTTTCAGGTTCTTAGAAATCAGACAGGAAGACAAAAATATTTTGAACCGAGAAGTAGCAAGCATTTCCGGAATTTAATCTCCTCCTAACTTCCTCATGAGTATCATTTGTTTAAGCAATACACAGTCAATTAATTTATTTTCCTAGTTGTTAAGAGCTTATTTATAAAAATACTGTTTTCTCATGTATTAACTCGTGTTTCAAATTCAGTTTCAGCCTTCTACGCGGAACACTATGACAAACGCATCAGTTTCTGTGCTCATGTATGGACTAAATCGAAGTTTCTCGGCCTCTCTGTCGGTGTGCATAATATTGGTCAAGGTTGCATCTCTGTGCTGGACTTTGATGAGGAGTACATTGTCACATTTCCTAATGGTTATGGCAGGTAATACTTTGACAGTGATTACAATTAGTATTAATTTGGTTAGTATCGGAATCTGAGAGATTTTTCTATGTTCAGTTTTAGCCCTTTGATCAAAATTGTCCTGCTAGATGCACATCAGCTGCTAATGTCGTCTGCAGGGACTTGGACATATTCGAGACGAAAATTGTCACACTTCTTCACATTCTATAATGGTATAATTTACTTAATTCATTTATATTATTTTTACAAATATCCTAATATATTTACTTGCAATTTTCTTGTGTATTAATGTCCTCCGTATTAATATATTTTATATTCTGCCTGTTTTACCTTTTATGTTTTTATTGTGTTGATGTGCTTGTCTCTGTTCTGTATCTGTATTTGGCCTTCTGGCTGTTGATACAGCACACTAATAATAAAGAATTTAATTTAATTTAATTACTGGGTTTCTGGACTTTGTCCATCATTCTGAACAGAATACAACATTTCAGAAACTGGTTCTGCTTTCATCCTCAGGTGAAAAAATGACAGTCGCATCCATTAAAAAAGAGCTAATCTCGGTCACTGGGCAACCGTAAACAGTCGGCTGAAACTATATAAGCCACTACAGTCAACAGTATTGTTCAGGAAATAACTTCATAATATTTGTCAAAGTGTTTCAAATAATTGACGAGATCTATGTTTTAGGTCTCTACAAATTGTGTTTTCAATTATATACTTTTTTTGAGAGATGTGATGGAGTTTGGATTGAATGTCATGTAAGGGTGTGGTTGTATTGGACCAATGCAGACAAAAATGAGATTCGTCTAACAATTTACAGTGTACACCACCAATACCAATGTTCATTGAACTTTGTCATGTAAATTTTGAAAAAAATGTGTTGATATGTTTATTTTGTGCACATCATATAAAAGTGTATAAAAATTGTTAAGTGTGTTTAAAATTAGTTTTTGAGTACTGTGGTCTCATGAATTTCTTATGCTGGAGAAGAGGTTTTGTCTAAACAAAAACACAAATGACTAACATTATTGAAAACTTTATTTACTGCGACTGCGAGATCTTTCCGGCACTCTTTCTGTTCTAGATCCATCCTTACAATTCCGTGGATTGAACTGGGTGGTTCTGTGACTATCACTTGTGCCAAAACGGGTTATAGCGCTAATGTTGAGTTCCTAACTAAACCCTTTTATGGCGGGAAGAAAAACCGCATTACAGCCGAAGTCTTCCAGCCTAATGACAAGAAGCCTTTCCTCTCAGTAACTGGAGAGTGGAATGGAGGAATGGAAGCTAAATGGGCAGATGGGGTGAGTATTTTTCAAATTCAGTATCATATTCGCTTCTTCAAATATTCAAGGCAGTTTCCTTCTATACCAGCTGCCAGCAAATTGATTTTTGTGTCTATCCAAATTTGAAAACAAAGTGTGTAGGAAGGTGTTTGGAAGGAAGTAAGTGAGCAGTTTAGGATGTTACATACCAAAGATTTTTGTAAATTTTATGAGTCAGATATGTGTAATGGGCATTGCACGGAGCTAGTGTAATCTAGACGTGTAATAGATAGAAAAATCTGTTAAGGAAAATCTCTTGGAAAAGAAGTGGAACAAGAAGAAAGGGAAGGAAATTTTAATGGACGTGACAGTTTCTTTGCATCCCCAGGTATTGTGGCTGCTGGGAGAACAGGTTTCATAAAATACAAAACTGTGATTCACAAGTTATCATTCTCTGATAGTTCAAGCAGAATCTGCCACGTAGATGTTGTGCTTTACTCTTTTAAAGAAAATTCTCTGTAGCAAGTATTTTTGCAGAGTGGCTAATGCTCATATGTGTAAATGAGTAATCTATCTGTCACAAAAAATATTTGTATGTGCAGAGAACAGAAATGTTTGTAGATGTAAACAAGATCAATGTTGTAAAGAAGAAAGTCCGTCCCATTGCCGAACAGGCTGAAAATGAATCACGAAGACTTTGGAAGGAAGTTACTGCTGGCCTCAGGTAATGTACTCAATGTATTACTAAAAGATGATCCTTTAAAGATTTATCAGTGGTTGATTCGTTATGAAATGACCTTATGAATTGTAGTCTTCAGGGAAGATGTCTTAAGTCCTGAGGATGAAGGTGGTACATTCCTCTTACATAATGGTAATCACCTATGAAGACTACGCAACGTCATAGTCCAGAACACCACACTCCACATTTTCAATGCCACGGAAACCTCAAAAAAGTCATTCGTGGAGATAGTGTTCAGATTAACACTTGAAATTAATCCAATGACACTACACTCCTACAGAAAAGTTAGTG
This sequence comes from Zootermopsis nevadensis, assembly GCF_000696155.1. The sequence goes on from NW_019059763.1 coordinate 685,744, forward strand.
ATGTTATTATTGTAAGTGTTACGCTTTCTTGATGCAGATTACGTGGAATCTTAAAAACATGTACTAGTAGCCAGAATGACTGTTATCAAACAAATAATCTCACAATTCAATAATATAACAAATAATGTAATGTGTTGTGTACTTGTGACTCAAATAAGTTTTACCAATATTTTATAAATTATGTATAAAATATAGGCCCATCTGCCTCCCAACTAAAAATAATTATCAGACTCTGATCAAAAATCACTGGAATTGGTTTAAAATATTTATAGGCATAATTAAATAAATTATATTAATCAGAATTGTAGACTGAAGAATTTATACAATATTTGACTTTGTATGTAAATGTAAAAGAGACATGTAGAGAGTAAATATGAACATTAACTTGCAAACTATAAGTGTAATATATTAGAAACAGAAATTTGAGGCAATAACTCGACAAGAAATATTTTTCTGGTTTGTACTTGGGGTAAATGTAGTTATGTCATAATAAATGCTTCTTTTAGAATTGTTATAATGTATATATCTAATTTATCTGTCTTTCAGGTTGAAAGACATTGATCGTGCTACAAATGCCAAGTTTGCCTTGGAACAAAAGCAGAGAGATGAGGCTAAGGAACGAAAGGAAAGAGGGTTCAAATGGGAAACAATGGTAATAAACATTTGATAAGTTCCTAGTTTTTACATGATACATATGTCAGAACTGTCTGTGTCGTAATTTAAAAATAGGATGGATTCTGTGGTCGGAAAAATAATCCGTAAAACATTTCTGGTTTTCCTGTAAACAGGTCTGCTCTGAATAGCAGCAGTGACTAAGCTGTGGTGCAATATGGAAACAATGAGATTTATTTTTCAAAAATAATTACAGTAACTACACCTCGAATATAGAGTAAACAAAGCAACAACTATTAACACTATAATTGACACTATTGCCATACGCGTTTTGACCTCAAGAGGTCGTCATCAGTGGCATCAGGGAAATTAATACATTTAGTCAAATGGTTCAGACTAGATTCAGAATTAAAAATGAAAAGGTATATGACAAGATTTTTGAAGTGACACTCCACTAGATGCTGTTATTCACAGGAGTAAAACTTGCACTTAGCTATTGATCCCGTTGTTTGGTGGCCATAGCTGGTCTCGGCGAGCTATAGTTGCGTCGTCTGTACCTGCGAACTCCAGACATTGAAATAAGAGGCAATGAAGTTGTCTTTTATCTGTATTCCAGTTGTGTATTTCATACGTAATTATTTGTGTAATGACATGCGTTGTATTACTTTTGCAGCTGTTCCAAGAAGCGGGTGAAAATTGGGTGTACAAGAACCCACTGATTATGAGAATTTCACCGAAGAATAAACCAAGCAATCCACACTGATAAATCAGTACTGAGTATGACTTGTAATGTTCTGACTGACTAGTATTGTCCGTATGCCAGATGGCATTCCCTCCGAAGCCCGTCTGCTGTAAAAGAGCACTCAGATTTTCCATTAGTGCTGTGGATGGCGCTATTTGTCAGAGTTCACTGAATATTGAATGCCACTTCTTCCAGATCTGAGATATTTGATATATACACAATGATAAATCAGTTTCTTGAATGTGTTTATAATTAAAGAACTACAAATTTTTTGTGTCACAGTTAATTTTTTCTTCCTGAAAACTAAAGAGTTGTGTACGTTATGTAAGAAACATGCAATAGAATGAAAAGTAATAATTAGATTTTCAAGTCAGATAATGCACAATGGCTCAGTATTACAATTAAAATTAATTTATACATAAAACTAGTGTGAGACTTGAAAGTTGTCCAGGAACAAATTTATCACAGAAATAATTAGGATTTTACATGCCTCAACATGTATATGATACAGATCAAGAAGAAAATTATCACAAATGCATGGTCAGAGGTATTTCTATAATGCACTTCAAGGTTGATACAGTAGTAGCATGAACAAAAGGATTTCAGAAATCCGTACTTACTGTTAGATCCATTAGCTGATGTTATGCTTTATACTGGTGGTATAACTGAGTATTAGATGTCAATAAAATGATCTAACATTATCGTAATGTTACAGTATTTACTGTATATACACTAATTAATAGTTACTCGAGTACTACAACTGATTCTGTTGATCTGTATTTTCGAAAGTAATAGTTTACAGTCACAACTTCTCAAAAAAAAAATTAGTATTTTACACGTGTGATCACTTGAAAGCCTCTGAAATTTCGTATATTCGGTATTTTTAGTCGCTTTGCGAGACATTCTAAAAGAATTTACAAAGTAAAATAATCCAGAGAGACTGTTGACTTTGTTATAAATTCATGAAATTGTTACGAAAATGTAGTTGGTTTTGTCACCTGACAATAGTTTGCCTTAATAGATGACACTGGAACGAAGTAGTTTTATACGGTTATACATTTTTGTAGATGTTGCATAACATGTAAACTTTATCTTTAGTCTAGTACATTGATTCTCAGATCTCTGCTCTTGTAATTTGGAAGCTGCAAAAAATTTCTGTTTTTTACTGTTGCACGAGGCTTTTCGGATATATTGTGAAAACAGCTGTATGAGTCTATTTTAAAAAGTTAAGGAACAACAAAAATGCTAATCTCATTCAATTTATTTAATACTAATGTGTAAATATTTACATGAAAATTTTTTATAGTAAAAATAAACATAGTTCTGCTACAACAGAAGTATATAAATGAAGAAAAACAATTACAAATTTATCTTCTAGAAGAGCCAAGTTTGTTAGTAATCTGAAAGTACAAAAGCTCTGGAAAGTGTCTAATAAAGATGTTTAATAAATTCTGTTGTCCATTTTTAGTCTTTATCATGACTTGTAGCTTTATGTGTGTTTATATAATTGTATCTATGTTTAACTTTGATTATTTTGTTTCTGCAGTATGTCACATGTTTTCAATCCATTTAATTGCTTTTCGGATTGTTATGGTTCAGCAACAGTTGTCAAAGAAAGCTTTATGACTACAGGTGAGAATCATTGTGCTGGTACGTACATGACAGAAAACTGGTACAACTCTGTGATTATTTTCAGTGTTTTAAAATACTGAACACACATATACTCTCGTATTTCATACTTGTAGATAATATTTATTTCCACTGATGATATTTATGTACTGGTACACAGACATTTTAATGTCCATAGTCTCTTATACATCATTTTGTATATTTTCAGCAGTCACTTTGTAAATTGCCAGAACTAGGTTAAAATGTGCACTCACCCACATTGTACAAATGTTTGTTTGATTTTCATACAACTCATCTCTCATACTCTAGACAAAAAGATTTTATATTATTTACTATTTAACATTTTCTTTCTTGTACATCATGGGACACTGAACATTCCATTTCTCTCCTTTAAGTAACAAATTCCTTATTTTTTCCTTCCATTTAGCATTATTTTGGTGCACTGGAAGAGTTGATTTTGAAAGTCTTCCAACAATATGGAACTTTTGTGATTGTGAAATTATTGACAGAATTTGATCATTTTACAATTGAATTGTATTAAAGACTGTTGCCTTCTTTTATTTTCTGTTATTTGATGCACATGTCTAAAAATGTTTAATAAGTTTAGATATAAGGACATGGAAAGTTTTTGGAATATGAATAATGACAGGAAGTCAAGTGATATTAATAAACAAATTTATATGCATATGGGAGGTACATATTCATTCTTGTCAATTATTTTTATTTTCTTTAGATTTGCAGATTTAGTTTAATAAAATAAATTGCTCTGTATTGCCTGATTTTTAAATATTTCTTCAAAATTTATATTAACAGTGTGTTAATATTTAATTTTATAAATTTTATAACATGCTATTCAGGTGATCTGTAATCAATGAAACAAGTCAGTATGAATATATATATATAAAAATATAAAATTTTCAATTTTTTGCATTTTAGTGAGAAACATGGCATAACTTTAGTAGACCTGTTTTTACATACCATGTACAGTGTTCCTTGTTGATGTAATATTTTTGTTATGAATAAAATGCATGTGGTAAGTTAAACTTTAATTGATGAATATTAAAGATAAGACAAATTGCAGTATGTGGTTTTACACCAATATAATTCTATGTTGGAACAAATTCGCATAAAACTGACGATATCACATCTGGTTTTTGGGGCATGAGAAGGAAGTGGAATGTGCAGCCAGTGAACCTGTTAAGTGTTTTCTTTCAAAATGTTTTGCGTCCATTTTACTAAAATAAACCTGATAGCCTTGGATTCATACTGTTCGTTTATGGAGCGAATATCTAGGTCAGGTTTTTTCCCTAATGCAATTGCCAAGAAAGGAAGGAAAGAATTCCGAAGATCAACATGCCAAGTTGAAATAGTAACAAGAGTTAAAATATCTGGGAATGACAATTAAAATATACAAAACAATAATTCTACCTATTCTATATGAGTACGAAACATGGTCTCTCACTTTGAGGGAGGAACACAGATTGCAGGTGTTTGAGAATAGGGTGTTGAGGATATTTGGGCTTAGGAATGGTGGCGGTCTCTAACGACCACAGTAAAAAACGAGGAATTTCTTGGTATCTTTGTATTATTTTTTTATGAATAAAATTTTGCTTTTACCAACTCCCATCTCGCCAGATCAGTTGGCTTTCAATTTGACACGAATGCCAAACATTGCCGGTGACTACTTTCTTTGGCGTTGAAAGCCAGCACGGGAATTATGCATTAGTTATGTAATACAGAATTCTTCTCGAACCATGGATTATGTACATGGACCATGTCTTGGCAAAAAAAAAAGACTCGTTAATAGGAAAAACAATCCTTACAGCCAACGATATGGGTCTTTTTCAAATATAGAAGTATTGCTGGCTTACCATTTTCGCGACATTTCATTTTAACCATTGGCTAGCCTGTTTGCAAAGAGTATAAATGGATAGAGTGCTTTACGGAAGTAATGTGCTAGGGAATGTATGTTTTGACAGTTTCCTATGGTGGTGTGGAAGTTGTAACGCCGAGCAAATTTACTTGTATAAGAGTACCAGGTAAAGTACGCGTATGTTTGAAGTCCATTTGTAACAACTCTGTATGGTGACCACTTACGATAATATATCAAATTATATCACTACAATGAAGGCCCAGGTATATATTCCATTATGCAAAAATAAAAGTGTGACCAGTAAATCTGATTAATTATATCGATGCATTTCGTATGTTCAGGTGCCTTTATGCTGTCATTGATGATAGTTTAAAAGTAACAGTCAAAATTAATATGTAGTGTCAATTATTTTTTAGCCTAACAAAGCATACACTAGTAACAGTGGTTTGAGCTAACGAATGTTAACCGTGTTATGTACAGAAATTAATAGCTAGAACGGAACCCAAGGTTAATTTACTAATTTGAAGACAATACCTCATGCGGACTCGATGTAGATGGCATAGAACATTGTTATAATATATATTCTTGTTATAATAACTTCTGCTGTTATTTCGTGAACATATGAAATTTATATTTATAGGAAGAAACCATCATGGCTGATGTAAGGGATATTCTTGAACTGGAGAGGCCACCTACACCAGAAATAACTAAAGAAGCAATTTTAGGGTCTGAAAAAGTGAAAAAGAAGCCAATAACAACAAAGGTTTCAAAACGTCCTGAAGGAATGCACCGAGAAGTATTTGCTTTGCTTTATACTGATAACAAGGATGCACCACCACTATTTCCAACAGATACAGGTATGAATCATTTGTAACATATTAAGAAAATGTACATCTTTAAATTATTATTAGATACCTTTTGTTCTGGGTAAGAAGGGCTTAAGTCAAAGCAGTCTGTACTGACTCAAAGCGCTTCTTACTAAGCACCGAAAGTATATTCGTTGAGAATCTCATTATATTTACCAGGTCAAGGTTACAAACAACTTAGAGCTAAACTGGGAATGCGACGTGTGCGTCCCTGGAGGTGGATGCCATTTACAAATCCAGCTCGTTCAGATGGGGCTGTTTTTCATCACTGGAAGAGGATAACAGATGAAGCAAGGGATTATCCTTTTGCGAAATTTAATAAGGTTTGCACAAAATTTTGGGCGCATGTGTGATGTATCTTCGCTGTAATGATATCGGCTATAAAAATTGATACTTCAATTGTGGATTTATTGACAGCAAGTTCCAGTTCCAACTTACACGGACAACGAGTACCTACAGCACTTGCATAATGACTCGTGGAGCCGACAAGAAACTGATCACTTGTTTGACTTGTGCCGTCGTTTTGATTTACGTTTCATTGTGATTCGTGATCGTTGGGATCGATCTCGTTTTCCAGATAGAAGCGTAGAGGATCTAAAGGAGCGATACTATGACATTTGTGCAGTATTGAACAAAGTAAGTATATATATAACTGTTAAGGAGGGTCCTTGAGAAACTGATAGTCACTCTTTTGATTAAGAAATCCCCTGCCCTTATCCTGAGCCATTTGAAGCCTGTCCATACCGTACTTCTTATAAGATCCATTTTAATATTATCATCTTGTTGAAAACCTAGTTCTTGCAAAAGGATTTTTTTCTCCTATCAAAGTCTCTTAGTCTAAGTTTCAGATTGTTCATAATCAGTGATGTACAGTGTGTCCACAAAGTCCCTTCAGGGTTTTGAAAAATTGTGGCGCGCAAACAAATTGAGCTAGCCACACGTGGTTTGTGGCAGATTACAGTGAAACTGGAAGTTCTTTTACTGACCTCAGAAGACCTCGATGTGGGCTCCTTTGATAGCACGGAGAACGTCCAGACGATATTTGAGCTCTTGCCATGTTCTGTGGAGCATGTCCGCCGGAATAGCCGAGATCACATTCCTGATATGGGTCTTCCTTATTTAAAAATCAAAGTGGAAAGTGTCACTATGTCTGTATTTTAAGAATTTAAGCATTATAAAAGGAATTCTTAGATTGAAAGTTTGTGATTAACAGCTGTATCATTATGCGAAGGTCCGCGAATAATTTTCCTATATTTTTACCTGATAATGGATATAAATGTCAGAAACTTGACATAAAAATAAAATACTCTTTATTGTATTCATAATGTAATTTTATTTTGGTTTATTTGTAAAAACAATGGAGCTTTGTAATGAAGAGAAGCAAATGCCATGTGATAAACAGTTGACCTTGAAAACTAGAAGTTTACAATATAGGTAGCAGTTTGTCTATTTATCTTCAGATGACGGAGCGAATTAATTTTTCTTCACCAAATAAATCCTATATTGAGATTAAATGTAATATTTTCAGTTGAAAGCTGGTTCCAGTCATGAAACTAAGGTGTACGTGTTCGATGCGGACCACGAAAGACGACGGAAGGAGCAACTGAAACGAATTTTTGAACGAACTTCAGAGCAGGTATTAAGAAAAAAGAAAGCAGAGCGTTTATTTATGCTACATAAGAGAATGAAGTCTAATTATATGTCTATGGAGTGTCCCGCGACTTGATGTGAATACTTCACGATCGATCGGTCGATATTGGTCGATGATAAGAAATGGAAATGATATTCATAATTAATACTGGAAACACTTGTTCTTACTGAGTTCAAAAACTTTAATCACTTCATGATTTTTAAAAAAACACTAACGACAAGACGTACAAGATGGATAAAGTACGTTGGCATTTGCCGTGTCATAATTCTCATATCTTTTAAATTACTTTTCTTATTTTTAACTTGTAATTGTTGCGTTACTTGGACAGATTGAGGAAGAGCAGACTCTTATCAATGAACTGAAACGAATCGAAGCAAGGAAGAAAGAACGGGAGAAGAAACAACAAGATCTTCAGAAACTGATAACGGCTGCTGATAACCAAGCAGAAACAAGGAAATCTGAAAAGAAGCTTACGAAGAAAAAGTTACAGCATCAAATAAGACCACGTATCGATCCCAATGTAAGTGTTTTTTAGGAACATTCATTTCGACTGAATGTTTTGGTCGAGTGATTAACTATCCTGATTCATATTCGGGAGTCCCTGGTTCAAATCGTGGCCCGGGGATTGGTTGTCCTCAGTTCGTCCAGCCAAATGCTGGGATAGTATCGCTAATGAGGCGCACCTTTTTTTAATTTATTATGTACAATCATCCTTTTTTTTGGTACTGTATAGTCTTAAGATACTCGAAGCATTATTAAATAAATTATAAATAATATTTATATATAGGTTCGTCACATACGAGACCTAAAGTGTCTGTTCGTCTGTATATGCTGCTTTGATAATGATGACTATGGTTGAAAGTTTTATTAGGAGTTCTTACTAATGTCAATTTTGAATTGTATTAATCTTTCTCAATTGTGCGTCACGACTTCTACATCGACCACGACACTCACGAGGAAGTTAGGAGACTAAATTCCGGAAATGATTGCTACTTCTCAGTTCAAAATATTTTGTCTTCCCGTCTGATTTCTAAGAACCTGAAAATTAAAATACTCAAAACAATAATTTTGTCTGTTGTTTCGTATGGGTGAGAAACATGGTCTCTCACTCAGAGGGAGGAACACAGATTGCAGGTGTTTGAGAACGAGGAGGATATTTGGGCCTAAGAGGGAAGACGATGGCGGGATCTATGGGAGATAGGAGTTGAAGGAGACTGGATTTTGTTGGCCCAGGGCAGGGTCCGGTGGAGGGCTTTGGTTAATTCGGTGATGAACCTTCGGGTTCTGTAAGCCATCTGTTTGGTTGGGTCCACTATTTGGGAAGCCTGAGGGGAACAGATCGCTTTGGAGACCTAGACGTAGATGGGAGGATAATGTCAGGCGGGATCTATGGGAGATAGGAGTTGAAGGAGACTGGATTTTGTTGGCCCAGGACAGGGTCCGGTGGAGGGCTTTGGTTAATTCGGTGATGAACCTTTGGGTTCAGTAAGCCATCTAGTTAGTTAGTTGGTCGACTTCTACACCATCCAGTTATAGTATTGTGGAGTGTTCATTTCCCGTACAGTAGAGGTTACATAAACAGACATGATACAATTTTTCCTGTGAATTAGGAGTATTAAAAACTTAGCTTGTGAAATTATATGTGCTGTGCATTACAATAATTTGTATATTACTCCATGAATTCAGGTTGTGGAAACAGCCGGAATCAAGTTCCCGGACTTCAAAGGAAGTGGTGTAAGTTTACGTTCCCAACGCATGAAACTGCCTGCCAGTGTGGGGCAGAAGAGAACCAAAGCCATCGAACAGCTTCTGCAAGAACTTTTTATAGGTATTGTTGCTAAATACTTGCGTCAAAGTGACATTAAAAATGAGAAATGTTTTATCGGAAAATCGAAAGGAGTCTGTTAATGCATTAGCTGGCCAATAGAACCTTAATTTTATAGGTGAATGTAAAAACACGGCATTGCTAGAGATATCCTTCATTATTTTATCTTTTTCAAATACGAAATCGATCGTATTCGAGAATGTATCTTCGAAATAACTAAAATTAGTGCCATGTGTTGGATGTTCAAAATCAATATTAAAAAAAACAGTTCGAAACTTAAACACGTATAAACACACACTTTGTAGCCAAATTTTCTTTGTGTACAAATGTGCATGCATGTGTTCTCATCGAGAGAAGGTGAAAGGAAAATGCTTAAGTGGGAGGCTGGGATTAAAGATAGGAATGACAGGTTAAGTTCTGGAAGACGTCTGAGGCTTTGATTGAGGTTCGAAACATCTTCCTTTTTACGGTGCAAGGTTGTTAGCCTTGCGACCAACCCCCAACCTGGAGGACCAGGGTACCTGTCTTAGTCCGACCCCTCTCCCTCGACCAATCTGGCTAGGGAGGCTGTACCATAGCTATGCTACCGCCAGCATAGCTCTTGGGGTCATCGAGGTACTCAAGCCACACCACCACGACAAGGTGCAGGTGTTAATAAAATCTTTTTCTTCTTCTTCTTCTTCAGAATTGAACCCAATGCCAACAGAAGACATATGCGTACACTTCAATGAGCTACGTAGCGATATGGTCCTGCTTTACGAGTTGAAGACGGCACTAGCAACGTGCGAGTACGAGCTGCAGACTCTTCGCCATCAGTACGAGGCTTTGAATCCCGGGAAGGTCAGTGGTACCAGCAGCTAATGTAATTCTTCTTCTTCAGCAATTGCAGCAATCAGATGTAGTACCAGTTTTAGTGGATTTTTGTTCTCTCTGAAATAGAATAAAGTGATATTTTAGTACCTGGTTGAGTAAAATTATCTAAACACTTTAGATTATTAAGTGAATGGTTTTAATATTATACTGATACTCATTCTGATGCTAATGTTGTGTAATTGTAAGCAATCGTTGATTGTTAATGTCGAATGAATATTTTGTGTTAACATAAGATATTTTAGTGAATAGTTATATCAAAGATATAAATGGGTATCAGTTTTTTCAGGATCTAGTGAAATCGATTAAAATATATATATATGCTTCTTGTTATAGCGTATAAATATTATATTTAAATATGGTAGGTTTAGAGTCACTGTTCCTATAATATACTCGTGTTATTAATTTTAGATGTGCTTCGCTCAAATCATAATTAATTAATGTATCTTGTTGTATGAAAGATTTGAAGTATATCAAAAGAAATTTTTCCTTATACAATATTATTTCTGTATTATTTTGTACTGAAAAATGCGAGCACAAAAAATATTTAAATAGACTCTACCAATGTTATTTACTCTAGGGGTCCGTATCTTGTGTTGTTCAGTATATTTTAAGAAGCCATGTTTTTTTCTCATTTAAGTTAGTGACAGAACACTTTAAAAAACATTGACTTGATAAGTTGGAAATTTGTGAGTCGTAGTATATAATGTGTCCCGCGCCGTAGCCGCATGGTCTGAGGCGTCGTGCTTCGGACTGGCGATACGGAATGCGCGCCAGTTCGAGTCTCGGGGAAAGAAATTTCTTGTGAGATTTTCGACCGGTGTATGGGGCCGGTGCCAACCCAGCATCGTGAGGAAATTGGGGAGCTACGATGAGTAGCGTAATCCGGTCATGAAAACTAGCGATGGCTGGGGGTTCAACGTGCTGACCACACGTCACCCTATATCTGGTTGGATGATCGTTCACCTCTGCTTAGGCATGTGAACGTGAGGCCAGGAGTCCGCTAGTCGGCTTAGGCTCTCAGAGGGATGTTACGCCACGGAAAAAAGAAAAAAATAATAATGTAACCTTTATGTATTTGTGTTCTAAAGTATTTCCGATAGATGTTGGTGCAGAATGTGTTTTGGTTTTCTTCACACTAAGATTTTTATTCTCGGGCATTCTGCGTAAGGTTTATAATTCTTTGTAAGGCGTAATTTGTAGACACTTCTGATGAAAATCGTAGAAGACGTGGTCTTTTATCGCACTGAAAGATGTATGTAAATTCTCATTTATGGTTAGTGTATAATTGTGTGACGTACTTGAAGGGTTTATTGCGTGAGTTTCTTGCTCGAAACCAATATGGACAAAACTGGTTAGTCCCAAACAGAAAAGAGTCAAAGAAAGGTATTACTAATTATAATATTTCAGATATTCATGTTTTTTTTCATATTAGACTAGCGTGATCTTGAAATATAAAATTATATTATAAGTATATACGTGAACACGTACTGTATTGTGGGGCTACCAAGATGCATATGTACCATGTAATGTATCTTTAAGTTAAATATTAGCTATAATTTTAGTCTTGTTTTTGGATTTTAATATAGAAGAATTAATGGTTAAGTGTGCAGTTTTATTATTTTGGTATCACTTCTTATTGCTTTTAAGTCATCAAAAACATTAGTTCAGTTTTCAAAGACAATCCTTGTCCTTTGCAGAGCTAAAGATTTTTCTTATAAAATAATATTGACCATTGTTTGAGTTGCACCCGGAGAAGACGTGAACGAAATTCAGCCATTTTTCAGTGTGCGAGCGGAAGCAACCTCTCGACATTTAATAAGAGCTGCAGAATTTACGTATTTTTTCTACAGTTGTATTTGTCCTTGACTTCCTGTCTTCAGTAGATACCTGTGACTTGCACCTTGTTTTGTAGATCTTTGAAGGTAAGATGCTTGTATTTTTGTGTGGCTTGCAATCTTTGCTCGTGATAGATGTGACAATAATTATATTGCCTCCTCGAACTTTTAGCTTCTGCATTTTGCTTTTGTGATACGACTTATAGCTACTAAATTAAATACAAGGGATATGAATTTGAATAATAGATTTTCAGAAATTAATATTGTGCTTGCATAGTCAGTCTCGGATAAAACATTTACTGGTGCGTTCCATACCGTCAATTAGTCATCTTAACAAAAAAAAATTTTCCTTAATCATTTCATACATGTTTCTACATGTCTGAAAATCTTTTATCTCATTTTCAGACTAGCATGATGCCTGTTGTTAATTATTAGTCATGTCAGCCTCGCATATGTAGAAAATTATGATGAGAGTGAAAGTTCTACTTATATCTAAACTCGGCTCAGGTTGAAGGTTTCTGTCTTCTGGGTTGTTGCGCTGTGTAGTCTGGTCGATGTTTACCAATGTTTCATCACCCTGATGACTGATGGCAGAGGCAGTATGACCTCTGAAACCTTTGTAAACATTGACCAGATTACACAGCACAACAACCCAGAAGACAGAAATCTTCATACTCACCGCTGTGAAAACCTCAAATCTTACATTGGCTCCGGTTCTTTGTGTTTTGTTTCTGTGTGTTGCATGCCTTGTTACCAGGAATAGATGGGTATTAGGAAATTCATGTTATTAAATGTTTCTGGTGAATCATGCTTGTACTTCAGGAAACAATTTTATAATATAAACATTTGGAAAGTATTAAAATGTGGTATTTGAGGTTCTCATGGCAGTGAGAATGAAGATGGATGTCTTCTGGGTTGTTGGTTGGTGGAATTTATGAACATTGCAGAGGTCCTTGCTACCTGATTATAGTTTTCTTCCCTTTAACATGTTGCTTGTTTGCTGTAAAGATGTTAATTGATGAGATGGTGACAATGGCATGTAATAAAAAAATATTATTTGGCGTCGTCATTATCCGGAATTGAATTTAAAGCTTCAGCTTCAGAATTAGTTTTTATCTAATGATGATGGTTCATGCGGGATGTTGATATATTGTTTTTCACAGTTTGCATTTTGTTTTACTATCATCATCTCATCATTAAGACAAATGTGTCTATTAAAAGTATTAATAATCAATCGCTTTTCTATTCATGTAATCATTTATTGAGTTTAGTTCTCCGTACGGAAGACTGTATCCACCTAACATAAGTTTTTATATCCATAGCTTGAAAATAACTCTGGTAGTTCTAATCTCTTACTATACAATATTTTTTAATGTAATTGATTCGTATTATTAACAGCTTATGGAATTTGTACCTGATAGAGAGAAATGCGAAATGTGTTTCCGAGAGGTTTCTATCCATTAATTATACTCTAGTGTGCCAGGTTTGTAACTGTGATATTCCGTAATCCTCTGTTTTGCATTCAACACTAATTTTAGATAGCTAAGTTATGGGTGCCCCCATACAAAAGGTCAGTTTTTCTGTTTATCTTTTCTTGCATTGTTCTGTTGTATAGTTATATTTCTTTTATAAGTCATTAATAAAAGCAATTTATAATTTACTCATTTTGACAGACTTTTTGTTTGCTTTAATTCCCATTGAAGAGTATTAGAGCTATGCTTGCTAAGCGTATCATCTGTATACAGTTTTGATTCTTTTGCTTAACACGTGTGGTTAGTCGTGTATGCCGAAAACATCGTAAACTATGTTAGTCTTACTGTGAAGAGAAGTGTTTATTGATAGCAAATGGCTGACATTACTTTGTAAAGTGGACTAAAATTGACTTACATGTAGAACAAGTAATGTTGTTAAATAAATGAAGAAATGAACAAAAGTATAGGATCATAAGTTAGGTGTACGTCGCACCTCGTTCCTGAATTTCTTTCTTCTTTCAGACCTTGGTGGTCCCCACTTCCATCTCGGGGAACAGGGAAGCACCCCAAAATTATGTTTCCGCAGAGAGTGACACCACAAGACAGAAAGGAATCTCCGAGATCATAGATGTAGTGGGTTCTCCAGGCACTCCTAACCTTACATGAATGTTTTTGTGCTTGTAAGTGCACTGATGAATAAAAGTTTTTCTTGTAGTACACTCTTGACATGCGTAATCCTTTCTTGACCACTTGTTTTGAATAACTGCGGCATTTGCCAACTTAGTGGTTTGTAACAAAGTTTTCATTCAACCCGGTCATGAGTTTATGCAAACGTTTCTTTGGTCTATCCAGTTACATTTTTGTGAATTTAGGATATTCATTACATGCTGCTTGCTGTCTTTGGCTGTCATTGAAGTAATTAATATTTTATAGTCCTGATTTTTGATTTTCCAAATTCATAACTACTGTAACCTTGACAGTTAAGATAGTGTGATGAATTAGGTGATGTTCTATGGACATGTATTCATTGTGTGTATTAAAGTAGTAAAACTGAAAGCCCAACTCCCAGTGATCTGGTATTGTGAATCAAAATATATTATTTCATATGATTCTGAGTAAACAAAAATTATTTCCTTTAACAGCATTAACCAGATGGTTTTTGTAATGAAGAAGTATTGTGTTCTCTTTGAGGTATGGAATGAATTCTTAACTATTATTCAGATGAGTTTCAGCTTAAAAGGGTTGTTACACAGCATGTTATTTCTAATGCATAATTATTATCCAAAATTAAGTTTACAGCTTATTAATATAAATAGTAATATCTCAAACCCTATTATGTCATATGAGATTATATTCCATAAACCCTGTTTTTAACCCTTTCACTCTTAGCAATGAAAAGTATCTTGGTTATATAAATGTTAGTAAAATATTCACCCAGTTTTTGGAATTTGGACGTCATTTAAGTATTGTGTTCTTAAACATATAATTTACTTATTTCATCTTTGGAACTCACTTTATGCCCAAGATGTTTATTTAGTACATTTCTTATTATTGCAGCATTTCTCGAAACACAGATTTAGTGCTGTAGCACTTTGCGATTTTTACAATCTAGTAATGTGGAGGAACCTACCCATTGCCTAATTGTATTAATTAGTTTTAAGACTATCGTTTTGCATACACAAACACTGTATGAACACTATGGACACATATATTCGGTTTATGTAACTTGTTTCTTTCATGTGTTGAAACCATTCATGTATTTTATGAACGTGAATCTGAAAATACAAAATGAAGAAGAAATATGATGTAACCAGAAAATGTACCACATCATAAAGTCTTTCTGCATTTCTGAAAGAGAAGGTATGATGAGGCTTCTTCAAATGAAACCAGTTCACACATTGTTCTGGGTGAAGGAGTCGATGCCATCGAACATAACCTGTGCCGGTGCTGAGGTAGGCAGCCTATTGAAATGCCAGATGATGAATCCACTACACAAAGGACTCCCTGGGCTGTTACTAGAACCTTTGCAACCTAGAGATCTTGTTTGGCCCTTTCATACTATCTTGAGGGGGACAAGCATGTGGAAGTCACATGATGTGACACGTGTGTTCTGGATACTGCAGGTCATGCAACATGATGACACCCCTGAGAGCATGTTGGGTTGATTTTGCTTGATGATGTAAACACTCAGCACAAAGAATGGGAATGACAATTGGTTGGTCCTGTTTGGAAGAATTCTATTGCACAGCTTGTGGTAGACTACTAATGTTTGATGCATACAGCATGTTGACTAGCAGTGCCACCATCAGGTTTCAGTTTTTAACCTCATAGTTTCAGATGATGATCTTTGTGTGAAGAAGTAATATTTGAAATTACTGAACAGAATGGTTAGTGCTTATGCTTTAAGCTTTCTTTTGGGGAGGTACATATCTCTTAAGGCAAATATTATGGTAGTATCTTAAAACAGGACTTCCTCTCAAGTCATTATTTGGAATTACATAGAGAAGATTGGTTTCCTTTATGCTCCCACCAGCATTAATCAAAAGGATGGTAAAAGTCCAGGACAATTTATGACATGGTGGTAATGAGTAGAAGACAACCTCCAGATGTACTTTCAGATATTTATTTTGTTGGCTATCTGTTACGTAGCTATATAGGTTATCAGTGTTCAAAACAAAAGTTAGCATGAAGAAAAGGATATTGACATTACAGTATATTACATATATTTGTAAATAAGGTTGCTAGGCATTGAATATGTATGTGATTGTCCTGTGTATCATCTTGATAGGTCTGTAAGTTTGCATAATTTTCCATATTAGTGTTAGATTATTCTATTAAAGTTTATGAGACCAAAAATTACATTTTGTCTGCCACCTCTTTTTTCCTTATATCTTTTAGTATTGCAATTCTTGGCACACTTTTACGGACAGACAGATCTGAACCTGATTCATCAATTTCATTGTAATACAGCCAACTAAACACCACGTTTTTATGCGATAGAAAGTACTGAATTGAGGTTAGTGAACTCTGTATGGCTTACATAAAGTTAGGCAATTAAATCGAGAAGAGGTGAGCCGTGTTAATTCAGAATGATGGAAACAACAAATACATATACAGTTTTCCTGGCAGTCTTGGAAAGCAATGACAAGTGG
>NW_019059764.1:0-29278 GCF_000696155.1 Zootermopsis nevadensis
TCAGAAATAGAACAGACAACTTTATAACATTATGCATGTTGGAAGATACGTAAATGGTTGTGTTCAAATTCTTGAGGATTACACATTTTGTAGAAAAATGGGTATCCATGCTGATTGTGGATACTTGAAACATATGTTATAAAGTCAATTGCAAATTGTAAAAACTTGTTTAGTAATTGAGCTTACTAATGTAAAATTAATTCTTGAATTTCACATACTCATAACTTTATAGCCACTAATAACACCACCCAAGGTGATAGAATATTTCTGACTGGAATTTTCGTCAAGAATATATTGATACAAATTACTGAATCACATTTTTTATCTACAATATTTGCATTAACACCAATGACGAATACTGATGGACAATGAATTTGTGAATAATTTCCCAAAGATCATAAATAAACTGCCACCTAGGCCATTTCTGTCTTTGCATCTCGCAGTATTTACATTGATCCTTATCCTCCATTTAACACCCTGCAGGAGAGACAGCTCACACTCACAAGCTGTAAAATAAATTAATGCCATAACGTATTGAAATTGTTTTGTTTTGTTACAGGGATCCCAGGTGATGAAAACAGAAGGACAAGGACATTATGAACTACGGTAAGAAATTTACTAAATCATGTTGATGGATTAATAAACTTTATTGATGTCTTATAGGACAGTCTGTGTTCTGAAATTTCCGTGTTTTGACTTCTGCGGGTAAATACCACAGAATGCAAAATATCCTGATTATGAATGTGTGTCAATGCTCTATTACGTTGAAATTTGTTCTACGCAATATGTTTTATGATTTTAATCTGAATTTTTATTCATATACCACTTCATGCTTTTACCTTGACAGGTAATTTACAAGTGGTTCCATTTAAGTGGACAAAAATAGTAGCTATGAAAATTAAATTGTTTGTGCATTTTGTTCTGATAATATTTCGTGTGCCGCATTAATAAGCACTAAAACCTTAATAAGAAACTTGTTCTGTAGACGGTCTGCCAAACTAAATATTAATGTGTAAAAGAATGTTTTCCTTTAAACTTGTGTCAATATTATTTTGTTACAGGCCTGAAGTTGCACCAGTAATAATCGGTGTACATAATCCTCAATTGTTGGAATCCAGACAGTGGCCATATTAGGTGTGGAGCAGAGATGTACTGCCTTGGCTTCAGAAATAGTTACAAAATCTATTCTGAAACATTTGGAGACGTAAGGTGTGGAGGTATTATGAACTTAAGTGACCAAGTCTACTGTGCCAGGCCTTTCTTTAACAGCTGGTAAATTATTCAACAAACACATAAGTTACCTGCATATAAAAAAATATGAAACTAATTTCTTTGCTCAAAAATTTATATGATTTAATAATGTGCTGAGCCAGGCACCATCATCATAATCTTTCTTTTAAATACATTGTTTTGTCAATCTGATAAAAGTCAAGATGAGCATGCAATTATTGATTGTAATGTTATCCAGCTTTTAGCACATTTAAATGAAATTTTCTTCGTGACGTAGGAGTACAAAAATAATGTACAAATATTCAACATATTCACAAAACAAAGTGGTTGATGTTCATCTTGCAGGAACGGGGAATTTATTTCGTGTATGGAAATGAGTTATTGTCTGTTTCTCTGCATGATGTTGAAGAATAAACTGTAACATATTATTTGTCTTTTCCTTTTTAAAGAGCGATGTTTCCAGAGCATCTAATGCAAGTGAATAACTCAGAAAAGGACAGTGTAGTACAGATGATTCATAATAAATGAAAACTAGCACTGGCCAAAACAGCCAAGTCCAAAATTACGGTTTGCAGGGCATTGATACATAATTTATTTTGCAAAACACAAGTGAATTACGCTTTGATCTTCTTACAGTGTTTGTCGGCAATAAATAGCTCTTGACAAACACATAAATGGTTCCGTGACAAAAGCCCACATGAAAATTCCGCAAAGAAAAAATCCCACAGTTATAAATGCTAATGTGCAAAATGTTCACATTGAAAAATACTCACACGGATAATTGTTTACAAGGATAAATGCTCATACGGACGAATTCTCACACAGAAAAATGCGCACGTAGAAAAATTCTCACATTCATAATACTATCAAGTAATACAGTCTTAATAAAGCGTAATGTGCATGCTATGATGTTTAGTTCAAACTTACTATACATACTAACCTAACCTAACCTACCCTTTGCCTCGTTAGCCACATTTGTTTTTGTAAACTAAATAATGTGAGAATTATTCTATGTTCGTATTTTTTCGTGTGAGCATTTATGACAGTGGGTTCTTTTCTGTGCGCAATCTTCGTGCGGAATTTCTTCATGTGCGCATTTATTTGGTCATCCACGGAAATATGCTGCTTCTTCTGGTGATGCGTACAGAAATGTAAAGTGACTTATTTAAAATACTTTGACTTGTACTGCAATAAAGCATAGGTCAAACAAAGTAACAATTCTCATTGATGTCATTTTCAGGAGCAAAAATAAGCAGAATGTTTTGATTTTGCTACAGACCAATGTTTCTCAGATTTGTTTGTTCACAGAATATCAAACCACAATAAGAACTGCAGATATACAATGAACATGGATATAGACAAGGGGAAAAAACTTTCTGTAGCATATCCGGAAATTATGAAAAGAAACGTTAAACATTTATTAATGCAAACTTTTCCACTATTAAAAATAAACTTATTATAAGATAGCTGGATTTTTGTGAGATGCCAACGATTTGACAACTGAAGGCATTCTCATTCTAAAAGATAAGAGCTTAATTAATTTCATCAGACGACATATTAATGGTTATGAATTACACGGAAGAAGTAATCAAGAAAACTTCTAATGACTTTAATGCAGTTATATGTATGAATATTACTGTTATATATGTATGAACAAAATATAGAAAGGTTTATACAACTCAAAATGTTTCATATCAAACAGCAGAATTCAGGAAAGTAACATTATGAAACAATCAAACTTTTATTTCCTAGTAGAACTACACATAATAAAGTTTTATCAGCAAACGCTTTCCTGCAAACTAAATTAATCTCTTAATAGATAGAATAAGAAATGAAGACATTAGGAAACAATTTAATATTTTTAATGTAATTGACAAAATTGGAGAATGTAGAAGAAAATGTAAAGAACATGTTGAACGGATGCCTGAGGAAAGACTACCTAATGTTGCATTCAGTTACAAACCTAGCCGGAAAAGAGATCGAGGTCGACCACGAAGAACATGGAAAGATCAATTTGAAGCCTGAATAGGCATTAGTGCCTAATCCTTGACGATGATGATGACAAGAAAACAAAAAACCCTTTCAAGAATTTCATAAATAAAATTACAATAATGAACTCATGTGAAAAATGTTTCTGTACGTCCATCATCTCACCTTTATGACATAATGTAATGGAATTTTATATGATAAAATATATTGACAGAGTACGAATATTGTCCAATGGTTATATGTGTTTTATTCATCTGAAGAACTTATTTAAGGGTTCCCAAAATTTTCAAAGCAATCTTATTTAGGACAGAGCATAAAATTTGTGTTTGTCTTATGTAAGTCTGAACTTTCTAGTTAATTTGTTTTGTCATATTCTAAACACATAAATGTGCGTATACAGAATTTTAAGGAAATCAGATGAATATTATTGTTGAAGATGTGCATAAAATATTGAACTCCAAGTTGGTTAAAATTTTGACCCTCTGTAACTCTTCTTAACAAACAGATGATTAATTTTTATTAAACTTGTCTGAATTCTATAATGAAGTATTTCATCACCATGTTTCCACATAACAACGTTGGATATAGTACAAAACGACAAATTACGACATTTTTTGGAATTTCTCAAAGGGGTACCCCATGAGAAATTTCAAGAAATGTCGAAATTTTAAAAAAATCAAAAAACGTCGGAAATCGTCCAAAACGACAAATTTCGACTAACTATTGATTAATGAAGTTTATTTTAATTTCATACAGTAAAATATATTTTATTATTCAGGCTTGAAACATAAAATGATGATAAACACACCTATGTTGACCATTTTTGTCATATCAGGCTCTACCAAAAATATTATTATGAAACTGTTATATTTCCAGGTGTGTCATTACTTAAGTGTTATAATAATACAGAAAGGGAATTAATGACTTTATGAATGGTGGACATGTGTAATTTGTGGTAGACAAAGTAGCCCTGTGATCGATTCTTCTGAGAGGTTTTTGGTTTTCCCCTGTCAATATCAAATTCGCTTTATTGCTGTATATTATTATGACAATTAAGTGATGACAAAACTGCAGTTTTGATCTGTTTCATAACATTATTTTGTATAAACTGTAAATAGAAAAAATGGATGAAATATATAGCAGATTTATTAAATCATTGTTTTTTTTTCTATCTTCTTCCAGATCAAATAATAAAATATCTTTTCCTGTGTGAGAAAGTAATTATTATTCTGAAAGATTATATAAACTCAGTATACCAACGACTTATTTGTTAAGAGGCCTTTGTGTGAGGTTATGTACGACAGAAAAAGTGAACGCCCGCCATTTTTGAGTTCTTGTATACACGAGTATCCGCTAGAGAACTCCCATGTAACGCTCTACATGGAACATAGCCTTCATTCGGAAGTTATACTTGGTTCCAGCATTTTCTGCCCCTGCGTTTTGTGAATTGAAACCTCGGATCTGTTTACTTAACAGAAGTTTCCAGGAACGGATGGCAGGAGTTCGCGTACAGCACACTCCAAATAAAATATTACCACGGTATGTAACACAGGAAAGTCGATTTCACTACACTACACATCACTAGAAAATTAACACTGCAGAGAGTATTAGATAATTTTATATTCTTCACAACTGTTGGTCCTCTTCTAATTCTTCCACTCCTCACAGACCATCGCTTTCTGACATATAACTCGATTCATCACTGTTCACCCCATTATCTTCAATTATAATGCGTTCAATAGCGACTTCGATTATACCTTCTTGCTCGTAATAAATTTATACTAGTTTTTCCACAATCCGACATACATTCTCCCATTACTTTTGCCCAATTTCTTCGAATCTCTGGAGACAAAGATGCTCCCACTCAATAACGGACACGATTCTGACCAACTCCCAGCAAATGCTTTTGTGCTGAATGTAGAGGTCCACTTCCCTCTGTGTCATGGTATGCGTTGGTCTCATTCTTCCTGTGGGCTTGTTTACTTATAATTGAAAACCAGTGACCATGCTAGTCACCACCAGCAATTTTCCGTTCTGTCACGCCATTACTTTGCTGTGACTACAAGTTGCTCATTCAGAATTTCATCCTGAAAATAATGAACCTCATTAGCTACTGAACATCAAGTTTTTAGAATATGTCACTTATCCTGTAGGCTGTCTGTACTCTGATATGCTGCAGAATTACTGTATTATCATTGAATATAATGTAATTTTGAAACTAATTGAGGTAATTAAAATGTTTAAATTAAATAGGCTGTATAGTAATTTTCACAAATAATCATTCTTCTCGTGCATTTTCAATAACCTCACTCATTTTGCCCATTACATAATCAGACCCTACATTGACTGAGCTACCGCTCCTCTTGACCCTGAGGACTATTTTGTTTCTCTGTGATGGGCAATAAAGTGGTAAGATTCAAAGAGAACGCAGTCAGGTCAGAAAGGAACGAACCAGATGATACATGAGCAAATGCGAAGCAGCAGTGCAGTGATGTTGACATGGGAGAACCAAAAATCTCTGATAAGGACACATCCGAGTGCCGCTTCATCCACCATGATTCCCACCTGCTGAAATGCCATAACTATATGCTATAACCTTCACTGACATTTTGTCGAACGTACATCACTTCACATCGACGAATTAATGCTTCCGGTGATAATTCAGTTGTGTCCAAACTGTCTGAGATGGGTTGTTTTCTTAACCTGTTAATTTCAAATTTATGTCACATATTTGTCTGTATTCGTTTATATTATTGTGACAATCAAGTTATGACACGGCTGTAGCTTTACCAGTCTGTTCCATAATAAATCTAAAAGGTATGGTCATTAATTTTGTTAATTTTCAACACATCTGCCTGTAAGACGTGACCTCTAATAAAGTGTCACAACTTAAAATAATATCACTTACTTCGTTTGGGCACTCCTTTGAAGTTCCTGTTCCTTATTCATTGCTTGGAATCAGGGATGGTGCTACATATAAGCATGCCTGCGATAAAGATTACAGTCACATGTAAGTAAATTAATTTGCAGAGGAACTTATTTGATTTGGTGTTTATAAGATACAAAAATGTTTCGTTGGAACGTGGTGATAAGAATATATCTTCGTGGTTGAACTCAGACTACGCCCATAAAAACTAAAAATGTATCTTTATTGTATTAGAATCTGAAGGTAGAAAATGCCTTATGTTAAAGTACATCAGTGAACCTGCCCCTGAGTTAGATCAATGTGATCCGCATAACCAACACCAGTCTATTAAGCCGTGTGTTACTGCAATCACTCGTCTCCACCGCCTGGTGCTTCCTCTGGAGTGGGAGGAGATGTGGAGGGTAGCTGGGAATTTGACAGGATGCTAACAATTCTTGTTTAAAAAAGTTACATACTGCCAATCATCTAACTAGTGGAGTATGCTGTCAGCTTCTTGAATAGAATCTGCTCCGTGGAGTTCAATGTTTATGCAAATATTCAACTTGGTTTTTCAGTAGATTTTCTTAAAACAATTCCTTGGTAGAAGGAATGAATCACCTCAAATGTGCATATTCTTAAGGGAAAAGACTATCAGTGAGGTGCCGCTATGTACTCAGACCTTTTGTAAGTGATCTCTGTTCCCCTGTACCTCAATCTTAGATTTGATATTCCTGATCAGTTGCATAAATAAACCTAAATACTCATGGGATCTGCTAACATAAAACATGTATATGAAGCCTATCTTTCTTGAATCTGTTCCACACACAGATGGAATGTTCAGTGACTTAAAAGTTTGTGGGATGCAGTTTTACACAATCTTTTACATTCTCTTATGCCAGTCTTCTTTCAAGCGCTTGGAAGAGGTAAATTTGTAAATGTTTATTTTGTTCATGTGGCATCAATGAATTTCTTCAGTTAAGTCTCTTGTAATTTACGGATTTATCTTGTTTCTAATTAGGATAATATAACAGACTGTAGGGAACAGACTTTTTCTGAGAAACTAATAGTTGCTCTATTCTATTAATAGTTTAGCCCAGTAGCGAGTCATCGCCGCCTCCTTTTGGAGGTTTCATGGTCTTTGAAGCGTCCATTTATTAGTAGTGAGTGACCAGCTCACTGACTAATTGTTGCTAACCTAATAAATTATTTATGGAACCGGAAGGCTCTTAATTGTGTTCACAAGTCAGCCACTGGACACTGTCCTGAGAGAGATAAATCTAATCTATACACCCCACCCTCAATCCGAAAGAAAGGCTGGTGATCGGTGGTTAATAATGACTTTCGTGAATCTGAAGATCCCTGTGAGAATGAAGTAATATACATATATGTCTCAAGTACATGCTCAAAGAATTGAGAAATAGCAATGAAGATGTTTGTTTTCAATTATGTGGCAGATAACATTAATCAATACAGATGAATAAGTGTCCTGAGGTCAGCTTGTAAATGTCTTGCTAAGCTAGTGACGAGGCATCTGAATATTTAGTCTTACTAAATCAGTCATGTAGCAATTTTATGATATATGCATTATGTCACAATTATGTTCAGACAAACTGAAATTCCCTACATCTATGGCTTTATTATAGAGACTTATAGGAAGTAATCTGAGCGTTTGCAATTATTTTTGTACTCCAAGAGGAAATTCTGAAAATGGAACGTGCTCGAACTCACAAAGGATATTTTCCCAGCGTGAAAACTTGTCGTTGCTACGATGCGAATTACTTCTTTTTTTATTTGTACTGAACTTTATGTTTATTTTGCCACAGTCTTCTTATTTGATTATGGACACGTTCAGAAAATTATTTTGGTCAGTGATAATAAGCAAGTGCATTATTTTAGGTTAGGTTACTTTAAAAAAATCCAGGATATATATTGACAGCCGTCATCTTGTTATTGACGTAAATACGTCTATACAGAAGGGTCATTCGGCAAAAACAGCGTTAGTTACGAAGATTTGTAAGATCCAGCTGCGTTTGTGTGTTGCGTCATGCTATGTTAAGATAACAAGATGGATGACATTGAAGCTAAAAGAGTCCGATAATGATA
This sequence comes from Zootermopsis nevadensis, assembly GCF_000696155.1. The sequence goes on from NW_019059764.1 coordinate 8,228, forward strand.
ATTTAAATACAAAGACGTATTTACGTCAGATTCTCCGAAACCGTGGTTCCACTGTCAATTTTTTTGTCTGCATTTTACCCTGACAACCATTATTATGACAGATACTGCCATTTATTCCTATAAACCCACATGAAAGTGGCTGTATGAATATTATGCTCAAATATTGGCAAAGGACCACCTCGACGTTCTTAGTTGCTATAACACCTTCAAGGCCATGTAGAACTCAGCTTCCAACGTCTGATCTAAAGGTAACTTAAGTGCCAAAAATAACACTTGTTCCTATGCACCACATAATAAGACGAGGGTCAGAGTACTATTGGTACTGACCTCAGCTCTCTTGCAACCAGTTGTATGAGCTAGAAGCTCTATTTTCAGATTCTGGACAGGATGGACGTCTTTGCTGCTGTTATAAGGTGGAACATACGGCATCTTCAGCTTTTTGCTAGCAACTTTATCCCAGTTGATACCCTGTTGAATAAGAAGATCAAGCTTTACTCATGTGGACGATAAAGCCGTTTGTGGGAAGAAATCAGAACACCCCAGTTTGAAAGATCCTTCAGTTGTGCAGAAAGTACAAGAATTTTGAAATGGTGTTATCTGTTTGGCTATAAATGTTAGTCTGTGCTTTAAGTTATTCAACAATACTTCATTTGCTGGGTGGGACGTTTGACAAAACCTCATCACGCCTTTAAGGTTTCATGTCACAGTACATAATGCACTCTCATCCTAACCTTTTACTGTCCTCAGACTCTTTGGCCTATGACATTTATTACACACGAGTTGCTCTCTGGGAATTAAAATCAAACTTTTCACTTACTCAAGTTTTGAAAGAATGAATTCATCTAGAAATAGCTTGAAGGGTCTAAAATTGTGTACTCGTTGCCGTTTTGGGGCAGTCTCTTAGTGTACAAGGCAGAGTTTAGAAGTGAAACATGTACATACAGCCTAGTATTCTGTGATAACAGACATGGGAAAGAACTCACATTGAAGAACTGATGCTGCATGATGTCCTGCTTGATGGTCTTCCCTGATGTTAACCGCTTTAATGGCATTTTCTCCAAAAGGCCTCTGACAAAACGTGACCCTATGGATGTGAAATTCTTAGGGATCGCTGGCGTCTGTTGCACAATTTTTCTGTAAAAGATAGATTCATTTTTCATTTTGCCATTAAAACATACATTCAAAATCAATCTGTATAATGCCACTCACTGTTATGCGTTCTTTGCTCGAACTGCAAATGGAGAATGCATAATGGGCTTATCACGTGTGTCCAGTCAACGCTACTCAACCCACTGGACGGAATTGGATAAATTTATTTTGGAGGTTGTCCATTCTCCATGACCTCAATATAATACTCTAATATCCTATGAGCAGTGATAGAAAAATGATGGATGAGGAAAATCTGGTGCCTAAGGTAGGTGGTGGATTCGTTGTTGTTGTTGTTTCTTGGTTCTACAACCCAACTGAGTGTTTTTACCGCCTCCTTTTCGGAGGTTTCCTAGTGTTTGAGTGACCAACCCACTGACACTGCACAATTTCTACTCAGTCATGATTTGACTGCCAGAGCCATCCAGCAGTGAATCACTAGAGACGTGGGTGAGAAATGGCCACTGAATTTTGCTTATGAAACATCTCACTCATGCTTCTAAGGTTCTTTTATATTCAGTAAATCTGCGACATGAAACCGCCACCTTCATTTCTCCTCCAAAGGGAGTTGTGATACGGATTTTTATCACCCTTAAAAATTGGTGGTGGTTTTAATACCTCTAAATGCTCGTTGCAAAGAATGTGTGAGGATATTATGTGTATATCATTATGGAATACACTTTCACAACTTGTTATAATTGGCCTATATAATATCTAATTTGCCTGCACACCTCTGAAATAGGTTATACAGGAACGAATGTAGATGGTTATGAAGCATTTCTTATCTTTTGGAATCATTTTCTTCCCTGTCTCTCGCATTAAGTTGGCATCCTGCCAAACACCTCTGTTGTAGTGACTGTAATCATGGCTGTGCTTATATATTGTTTGTTTGCCTAAGATATATTCTATGCAGGATTCAAATTTGTGCACGTGCCATACTGCCATTAAAATGGATAGTCATTTGTTAGCCATAAACCAAATTTGATACGACATTATGAAAAGCAAAATTATGATGAAAAGGAGCACATATGTGAATCTCTTTCCAAATGCTACACACTTACTGTCTGAGTTTCGTCTTGCTTTCGTCGCGTGCAATAACAAAGGGTCTGAACCCAGCCATCATTTCGTACGCGATGATCCCTACGCTCCACCAGTCCACTTCCTGCAACAATTAAATATGGAGGAAACAGCTGCAGTCAGTCATTTTCAAATCTTCACACTATCACACTTAAGAGGGTCACCAGAAATATAAACATTCTTGTATGAATTGTATTGTCCATGTTTTGGCTCCCGGTTTATATGTAATTATTCCTATGTGTGATTAGTACTCTGTCTTCATTTACCTATTCCTCGTAGGTGTCAGTTTGATTCCTAGGCTCATTAAGAACCTTAAAAATAATTTTATTAACTGTTGTTTACAATTTACATTATATAGTCATACTATTGCTTCAGCCACCACGGTGGTCTAGCGGTCAGAACGCTAGGCTTGTAATCCTGGGGTCCCGGGTTCAATTCACGGTGGTGATCAGATTTATAACTTGTCTTGGGCAAGGCAGTGGTCTAGGCATCACGGAGGTTTCCTCCGGGGGCTTCCCCGGTTTCTCCGTGGCATCCCAACAATTACTCCATTCACACACAGAAGAAGGCAATGGCAAACCACTTCTGGATCATCTACCAAGAACGTATATGAACAGGTTCCTGACAACCTGAAGGGGGTGGAGGGATTCGGTTCATAAGGACGTGTCGTCAGACAGAACACTAAAAAAAACTATTGCTTCATGTGACATTAAGAGACATCAGTATCTGAGTCAAGATATTTAACAAATTCTCAAAATTCTCAAATTCTCAAAATTCTCAAAATTCTCAAATTCTAAAAGTTCTCAAACTACAGACAGACATGGTAAAGCTAATGGAAGCATTTTCTCCAGGGTTCAGTTTTGAAAAGGAGCCTGCGATTCCTCTATGTTTGCGTTATACGTTCTGAATTTGTGTGAGTTCATTGACACTTATTTGTAACAAGTTACTGCAAATATTTATCCTCATTTTAGTTCACCAGCTCTTCATATGCAGTGTGCACACATAAATTGTTTTCCAAAATACTATAATAATGCTCATGAATCAACAGGCAGAAAACTACATGAATTTCAGTGGGTTACATGATCAGATTTAATTCATTCAGATTGAAATTCCAAATCTTTATGTCTGAAGTGCAACACTCACAGTTCTTAAAATGGCGTCTTAGGTAAAAGACAATGAATGCGTGTCATCAATAGGAGAAGTGGCCTGTCCATCAGGAACGGTGTGCTGCTCTATAAGCAGCTCATCCGTCCCATGATGGATTACGCATGCCCGATCTGGAGGTCAGCTGCCCGCACCCACGTCCGGAAGCTGCAAGTTCTGCAATCCAAGTGTCTTCGCATTGTTACTAACGCGCCCTGGTACGTTAGTAACAGGCAAATACATGAGGATCTGGGGGTCCCTTTCTTTGCCGACCACATCAGAGCACTGACTGAGAGATTTGTCTCGAGGTTAGCTGGTGTGGGGAACCCCTTAGTCCGGCAACTCGGGAGGCACTCGTGCCGAACGAGGGCTGCCAGAGGTCGCCCAAGGGCAACCGAGGGCGACCGATGTCCAGCAGGCCAGCCGAGGCCGTCCCCAAACGACGGCCAAGTCGGCACCACGAGTCTACCCCCCATGCCGCAGAGGCCTTCAGCCGAAACGGCCCCTCCCTCTCTGGGTTCAAACCCCAGAGATCCAACCAACCAAATTCCTTTGGACAACTTGCCTGACGGGATAACCTCCCATCAGCAGCAACAGATCCCAGTTTGAATGGTCGAGGCTCCAGCCACGGCGTAACCCAGTTAGCGTCAGCAAAATTTCCGTTTTTTATATTAAGACCGTTTACCATTTCCAGCAATGCGCCTTGAGCGCAGGAATGGTGTCACCTAGGTAGGGACGATGTCTTGCGCTTGCGCAGGCCTCCGCCCTCAGTTAGCTTTTTGGTTGGTTGGTTGGTTTCCGTAGCTTCTGGAGTACATGTTTCCGGTTTCAGTACAAAGGAGATTTTCTACAAAGTTTGGAAGAGAATGTGGAATAAAAGTGTCGATGTAGAAGTGATATCAATTCTTTGATCAAACTTGCTACAATCGTAAAGGAAGGATCCCCGAGAGACCAATAGTCAGTGGGACTCATGTGGATACAACTCATAAGAGTTTCGTTTGCAGGCCACGCAAATCCACCTGGTGTGGTAGCTGACAACTAAATACCTCACACATAATAACACTCAACACTACATATAAATGTGTGGTATTGCCTGAAATTTAAAAAAATATATAAGAACTGACTTTTGCATTATGTAACTGTTTGAGGAAAAAGTAGTTTGCTATAAATTTTGGTGTGACATTCTTTAAAGATTTGAAGTCGACAAAAAATTTTCGACCAACAATGTTTTCATTTGTCAGGAAATTTTAACTGACATTAGCTAAGAATTGGGGGGGGGGCAACATGAATCCAATTACCATACAAGAGACTGTCTATATTTGAGCAAGTACTTTATACAAACATAATATTTTTGGCCTTTTCCAGACTGTGACTAACAATGTGTATCTAGACATGCTAAGGGAATTCTTCATTCCTATTTTGGAAGAACACAGTCCCAATGACATGCTGTTTGAACAAGTCTTTACTTTTCCACAAGGACGTGGTGGTTGTCTTAAATAGCAAGTTTACAGAGAACTGTAATATTAGGGGTTGGTCTAACATTGGCCACATCGTTAGCCTGGCTTTACTGTCCTTGATTTATAATTTTGGGTTACATCAAAAATGCTATATAAGTGCCACCAATTTGCTAGAACTTGCTGGGAGGATAAGTTATGTAGTGACTGCGGTTACCATTTCTGACAAATGTGTATCAGTCATCGCGCACGTGAATCAATTTCAGTTTAATGGTTCTGCCTACACATGTGTCATTATGAACTCCATGGAGTTACTAATTGTGGCTCGAAACCCACTGATTTTCATAATTTGACGCTTCTTTATACTAGTCTAAAACAAAGAAATCATTTTCATTATACTGTAATGGTATAAGATACTTACCATGCTGTAACCTTTGCCCTGAATCATCTCTGGAGCCATGTAGTCACTTGTGCCGCACACTGAATAAGCACGTTTAATCTGTTGATGAAAGCAAGATTTTATTTAACTTTTACAGGAATTTGAGACACGAGGCAACTAGAAATTATCTCTCCAGCAAACACAAACAAAACTTTGGGCATGGCCAATAACAATGACGACCACTGGACACAGCTCTGAGCCAGATGTATTATCCCCATTCTTCACAAATTACTTCTGTCATCCATCTCTTAATGCTGTATTACCCTCTTCTTCTTGATTTTCCAAGTTCACACTTTCCAGTAGGTTTTCCCCACGTATATTTTGTAACTTTACTTCTCTCCTTACACATCTGGCCCTTAACTTGACTGCCCTAACAATAAGTGTGGAGCTGTACAAACTACATATTTTCTCGTAATATAATATCTGACATTGCCCCTTGTTTTATCCCCTTGACATTCCAGTATTGCCATTTTTTAACACTTGTGACTGAAATTCTTCCCCCAAAGTATGTTAATGGTTTCTGAATTGAAGAATAGCAACTGTTTATGAAACTCCTAAAAAGCTATAATTATTAGAGTTCTGAACTTCTCGGTTCACCCCGTCAGACTCTAAGAACTTGATTGAACGTGATTGAGATTTACTTTCAATAAAATGTTGGTACAAAAAAAAACGCCTGAAAATGTGTGGTCTAATTTCAGGCACACGAGGCCTCTCTTGTGCCTGGATTTTCCTCAAATGAAGGGCACTGTCAGACAGACAGCGGTCCACATACAAAAAACATCAAGTAAGTAAACTGAACAAAATTCAAAGTCGATATTAAATGTACCTTTGCGTCGGGTGGAAATTCTTTGCACAGTCCGTAGTCCGTGACCGCTATATGACCTTCAGAGTCGATCAGTATATTTTCTGGTTTAAGGTCCCGATGGATTACTCCAATCTAAAAGAAAAAATTAACAAGCTCCTTAAGCATTGGGTTTTAAGAACTGGGACATGTGGCGTTGTTACTGTGGCACTGAGATGTGGTTCCCCTATTTTGCTCTTCTGTCACGTGTCGCTCGCTCTAGCTAAGCTGTCGTACGCTGCAGGAGAGTTAACCGCCCGACCACGGCTCCCGGTTGCCTCTCGAAGGGTAAGCAAAAGTGTCAATTCTTGGATTTATCTCAATTCCCTTAATCGGACAATAACTCACTTTGTGTGTGGGTAAGAGTGGCCGTCGGAACAGAAAATCTGATGTCTCACCCAGGAAGAATTTCTGAGACACCTCGTAAGGAATTATTAATTATGTTTAACGAATACAACCATCTAAGTTCCCTGGCTGTCGGCTGCCATTTGCAATCAGATCTTTCATATAAAGGCCCCAGATGGAGCGGCGGTAGCACGGAGAGAAGCCCTGTACTCTCATCCTGCGCAGAGTTTTAATTTCGTCAGCGTTAGAGCGAGGGGGAGAAAGCGCACAGATACACAGATGCAATTATCCTTTGTCATTACTTTAGACATATTTTACAGAAATTAAAATGATTTTACTTATAGTGAAGAAATGAAGTACTGAATTAAATGGAAAATTTCTGTGGCTGCACAATTTACGTACTTGGGTTTACACAGACATATTATGGAATTTGTTGGAAATAACTATATTGGGATAGTTTGATTGCCTACCTTATGCAGGTGGTCTACGGCCAAGACTATCTCAGCGAGGTAGAGTCTAGTTGTGCTCTCTGTAAGTTTTCTCTTCCAGTTTAACAGATCCCGTAAATCGCCGCCTGGATAATAGTCTGGAACAATAATAATGAATCCTCATTAGAGTAAGGACTGTTACTGCTACTACAGGTCAATGAAGATCAGTGCGTTGCATATTCGATTTGACATCAGTGTTGCTTGAAAATGGCGCTCTGCAGAAGGCTGAAAACTGAAAGAATGTTCACAAAGAAGCAACGGATTCTTCCCCCCAGACTAATAAAATCAGAATGAGACGAAATATTACAAAGTTAGCAAAGTAATGGCGAACTAAGTGCTAACAGATGCTTCGATATTGCACATAAGAACGGCTCTGCGCCTGCGCAGGTCGGTACATCTCTTTCGAAGTCGAGTCAAATAGCTGTTTAGACACCATTTTGTAATTACTTTTCACGGATCCAACAGTAAATCAGATTGACCAAAGAAAGTGGAATGGATAAAAATGCAAGTCCTATCGATAATATGATTTAAAATATCAATTAGATAGATAGATATTTCCTGTAACTCCTAAGTGCAGCATAGGGCCTCATTCCGTAGGTTTTACAGTCTTTAAGGCGTGCATTTAAGAATAGTGAATGACTAGCTCACTGACTCTGCACGAATTCTATTTACTCCTGATTTGACTGCCAGAGTCATCTATCAGTTAAACAGTAAATCAGGAGAGAATTAGGTGAGAAATGACCGCTGAATTTTGCTCACGAGACATCTCGTATCATGCTCGTAAGGTTCTTTTACATGCCATAAATCTACGACATGGGACCGCCGGCTTTACTTCCCCTCCGAAGGAAGTTGTGCTACGGATTTTTATCACCCTTAAAAATTAATCGATCTCGGCCGGGATTGAACCCGCGAACCTTCGGTCCACTGGCGAGCGCGCTAACCACCAATTACGTTTCTCAAATAATAAATGTTATTGAACATAAATATGTTTTACTAAATCCAATGATATAGAGTAGGTATGCCAATGTTAGTGATTATGATATAAATCCATTAAGTTCAGGTAATACGTGTATTATTATTTGTGCACGTTTAGGTTGGCAGTTGGTCTATGAAGGTGGTTTTTATAACTTGTGTTAATATCGATTATTTTTCAATTTGTCTGAGAAACCTTTAGGTAATTTAACAGAATGTTTATTCACAAGGATGAGGTAACATTTCTAGCCTTAAATGGACTTCTAGACGAATTTCTTGGTTTTTGTGACTGGCCATGATTCTAAAGATTTTCTTTTATAAGAAAATTGTTTTGTAGTTAGACGGATCATCTCCAAAAATGATTGTATGCTTCAATATAGAGCGAATCAATGTGAATTACATTGATTGCAGTGTGTAAATGGTGATAATATGAAACATTTGTCCAATGATATAACATGCCCTACTTAATATGACTCATTTAATCAATATTATTCTTCCAGTGTAGGTTATTATTATTCTGTAGGCCGAGGAATTTTTATTTGATGACTGTTCTGTACATTCTCCATTACATCCAATGCCTACATCAAATCTTACAAGCAATAAAGTAGAAGTGAGACGGAAACCATCTACTGTACCTTGAACTTCCTACTCCAAATGGTGAGCAATGACACATGGAATTCTAAATTTCATGGACTTCACTTTTCAAAACGTACATAAAGGACCTTCCGTGAACAATTAAAACCTTATCAGAACCAATCATATTCATTGATGTCACTAGTGCCATATTTCTTAATAAAAGTTTGATGATTCCTATACATTGAGTAATTCGGTTCTCTCATAAGAATAAATTGAATACTGTGAAAAATCTATTCCTAAGTTTACATAAAAAAATTAATAAAGTTGGTAAATGCTATTCGCAATAATGCTTGCTGAATCAGTTTCAAGTTTGTCCTTGAATACTGCTCAAATGTAATTTAAACAATAAGACTTCATGATTTACTTAGTCAGTTGCTTTTGCTAGATCACAGAACAACGTAAGAAAAGAAGTTGACCCCAGAACACCAGCTGTTTTTCACTTACATCAAGAGGAACCACGATTATCATAGTATCCATGACAAACATTCAAAGAACTCATAGAAATGGCCGCCAATGTTAAACATAGCAACCATCTTTAACAAATTAGGACTTTGATAGTTCCCACTTTTGGCAAGAGATGGCATCAACTCAGTGTCCACCTCACGACTTTCCTCATTTATAATTTTGTTATCACCGCTTGTGGGATATTCAAAAGTGCGATCTTGAGGTCGTGCAGAATGGCACAGCATCTATATAAAAAAATTTCTCAATCCGTCCGGTGGTTCTCGAGTGGAATCAACTTGACAGATAGACTGAAGTACAGACATGACTAATCAATAATTCGTTCTCGCCATGCACTTCGTGCAAGCAATGCATAACAATTAAAGTACTGTCAATGTGCTCTGTTCCGGCAACTCTCCTCTCCCGTTGCACTGACCGACCACCGCAATTTTGTTCTCTACTTCGTTTCTCAGATATCGTGGAAGATTACTTACTAACATACTTACCCACTGCGAGCCACAGATTTGATTCTCTCTGGAAGGTGTAGTGGAGTCCCACTAGGAACGGGACGTTCGTAACTCTTTCATGCACAGCATATTCTGTTCTAAACTTTTGAGGACCATTTCTTTCACCCATGCTCCGGGAGATATTTATCATCTTCATGGCGTATAGTGCCCCGCTGTCTACACCGCCGTTCTTCTGAGCAAGGTAAACTTCTCCAAACGCTATAAAATTATACAGTTATTAAATGTAAATATATTTAGAACTGGACATAAGATCAGGAAGGCACGTCCAACATTACTGAAACCAGTCGCTCAATAAATGTCGACGTCAGTGTTACAGTGCACAGTTATATTACATGCTGCTATCTGCTTAACAAAGGGCCCAAATATTTGTAAACTTTCCCTCAACAAAGGTTAGAATTGTTTGTACTATCAGAGATTGATAACTAAAAGAGAATTTTTAGGATTTAAGATTTTGAATGCGGAGAGACTGAAGATTGCTGTCGTCTCGTTTGTTGTCCTGATGATGGAGGCAGCAAATCCCTCTGAAACGTCGGTAAACTACACGGCGCAACAAACCAGAAGGCAGCCATCTTCTAAAAGAAAGTTGTCAATTCACGTTTCGTGTGGGCCCAGTATTCAAGAGGCAGTTGAAGCACACGCCACAGGTGATGGCATTTGACGTTCGAATTGATTAGAGCACGTAATTTCCTGAGGCTGCTATTAACGGCTCTAGAGCGTGACACGAACAGGACGTAATCCCACTTAAGTCTGTGGCATTTCATTCATAATTATAACTCAAATTGTACTTGAAACCTCTTTGGAGGTTATGTGTCAAAGTCACACGAACTCCATTCAGGATTTCGTTAATAAGCGACTTTGTCACTACACAATTCATTGTTAACAGGCTTCAGGCGGACGCGGTTCAGTTAACATTCAGATACAAAGAATTCTCTTCAACTGAATACCGTTTGGGTCTACACCAATTAAACCTCTAAGTCTGAGCAAGTTAGTTGGTTATAGACAGAAAAATGCATAACATTTTTGCCGAGAGTTAGCAGAATTTGTACTCACTTCCTTTTCCCAGACGCATGAGCGGCTTGAAGTCCCGTAATTTCGGAAGGTGAGGCCCAGAAAGTCGGACTGTAACAAAGCATCACAATTACAGACATGATCTAAGTGGCCTGTCTTTGTTCTTCATGAGTGAATGTAGCAATGTATGCAGTAAACGACGTAATTCGCCACTGAACGGATTGTCCATTTTGATCAGGGAGGAACACCGCCTCAAATGGTGGTATCGATCCCGATCTATGAAATCAAAGTCTATAGGATCTCCACGTGGTTTGTTTAACTGTAATCAGGAACTTCTTTGTCTCTCTGTTTGTTATCTGAAAACCCAATTACTGAAACATACGAACATTTGTGTTCTGTGGGTGCGAAACTTGGTCTCTCTCAGAAAGAGAAGAACACAGATTGAGGTGTTTGAGAACAGGGTGCGTGGGAAAATATTTGGAGCTGATAGGGATGAAGCCGTTGGAACTGGAGAAAACTGCGTAATGAGGAGCTTCATAATTACTTTCAATAATTAATATTAGGCTTACAAAATCAAATAGGATGAGGAGTGTGGGGCATGTAGCACAGATGGGACTATAAGAAATGCATTTAAAGTTTTTCTTTGGGAATCCTGAGGGGATAAATGGACTCATACGCGTAGATGCGGAAGATATTATTATACAGATCTTAAGGAAGGAGAGTTGTGTCGTGCAGGACAGGGACTGCATTTAGATTTGGTGAACACGACTATGAATGATCGAGTTTTATGAAACACAGGATATTTCACTGCTGGCTGAGCAACTACTAGATTCCCGATAAGGGCTACGCTGAAGTTGTCAAATTAAACAGCCTTTTACAGCATTCACGATCAAGCATTCAATTGTACCAAGAGCAATGGAATAAAAATTATGTATGAAATATATAAGACTCCTAGATACTTTAAAGCAGTGGTATTCAATCTTTTTTGTTCGCATACCCCGAGATATAATTTCTCTTCAACCTTGTACCCCCAAAGTTGTTGGTGTTTAATTCAACATATACATAGTATATAATCTACATCTATAATAAGTTAAATAAATTACATTACTGATTAATGAGGGTTTATCATAAAATAATTTTTTTTTTAAATTTCACGTACCCCTAAGATGTCTCCGTGAACCCCCGGGAGTACGCGTACCTCAGGTTGATTGCCACTGCTTTAAAGCACTGAAGGTAACTCAACAAAAATCTGGAAAAATGATTTTTTACAATATGAAACGATCTATAAATTCCCTGATTTACAACTAAAAATCGGGCGGTAGCCTACGTCCCTAATAACAGCTCTTGCGTAAAGAATCCATCCTCAGTAACTACCAATCCACACAGGCTTACAAAGTATGTCCCTAAAAACTTTACTTTATAAAAAGAGAATAGACTATAAAGCCAGTTAGCTCATGATCTCTACCATTCGCAAGTCTTTTTGGCACAAGGAACGAAGTGGCCCGATATCAAACATCTTATTGCCTGTCTCTCATGAGTCAATTCATGCCGCAGATGTTTATTAATACCTCGTTTCCTAGAAGCGCTCATACCTGGGGGTCTAATTAGTTTGACCTCTTCACCTTCTTGCAATGGTTTCTTGTTCAATTGATGCTTGATCAGTGCCCGGTGTTTCTGATCATCTTTGACGGCGTCCTGGAACTTCTTGTAGTCTCCCTTACATACATTTCTAGCATCTAAATGCGCAAAAGCAATGTAATATTAGACATTCATCCACGTTTACAGTACTTCTAGATACTTTATAATAATGTTCAAAGGTGCCTCTAGAGAATGCGAGTGAAAATGAAATTTTTGCAGTTTTAAGCAAGCCTGAAATAGCTTCAGTCGTATACCAATCCACAACCCCTGTAACTGTTTGACTTGAAATTTGAACTGGCCAGAAGATCATGGGTGAAGGGCTCCCTCGCCAGCAAGGGATCTGCTATGCAGGTCAAAACACATGGCATTACTCGAGTGGACATAACCCAAAATATGACGGTTTGAGGTAAATAATAGTTCATGCATTTCTTTAAAAAGCTCTATAATGGAAAGCTATGGTAAGAACGCAAGGAATGTTTGAAACAAAATGCAGATTAGAGAAAGCAATTAGGGGTATATAAAGCAGTCAGACTATAAAAAGTTTATCCAGTTGGCATATGTTTGCCTTGTATTTGATATGTTTCTATGTTATAAGATGTCACATTTGAGTATACGTACCAATTGTTTTAGGGAATAATTATCACTACATATAATCTTGAGCGGGATAGAGGTACTTGGTTTATAGTGTAAGTTTAGTCAGATATATATAAAAGTAGTGAGGTAGGAGACAAATTGAGAGGATCTGTGAGTTATAATCTTTTAGAAATACAAGAACAACGCATGTGGAGATAGGGACTCACATAGGTGTGGAGTAAATTGCATGCGAATGATAAACGTAGTATTTACTTATAAGGTAACATAATGACCTTGCTTCACGTTGGGATGTTTAGAGCTTAGATAAGAAGTTCAGACGAATTTGAAATCAAAATTGTCCTCACTTCATTATCGGGGAGTTTATACCAGTCCAGAACCCCTGTAACTTTTTGACTTGAAATTTGAACTGGCCAGAAGATCATGGGTGAAGGGCCCCCCAGCTAGCAAGCCATATGTGGAGGTTCCCTCGCCAGCAAGGGATCTGGTCTCCAGGTCAAAACACATGGCAGTACTCAAGTGGACAGAGTCGACAGCGGGCTTTCAGACAGTAAACCAAACTTTTGTACCAGTTAGGGAAATAGTGTATAAGATTTTCTTTAATTTCAAAATAAAATTATTCGGTTTCTTAAATCTGTTGTTCCTGTATTTATTGATGTACATAAAAATTACCACGTCAACCATGAGGTGATCCTTGTTATAACTATCTCTTTCTGCAAGAACAGAGAAGGTAAAAGTAGTGAGGAAGGATAGTTATAGTCGAAAGTTACTGTCCTGTAGTAACATTTTCCTCAAGCGTTTGTTTATAAACAAATTCAGTTCATAGATATATAATATATATATATATCTATATAATAGACGAATGCTTTAGAAATAAAAAATTATGAATATGAAAATGTTGCTCTGTTCTCCCACACTGACATATTTCGTTGATACTGAGTCAATATCAAACGTTCCTAAAGTGCGTCACGTAATTAGTAGTAAGCATGTTCACGTAATTTATGCAATATAACTAAAATTAAATCTTTTATGCTACAGAGAACTGCCCATTACATAGAACACAAACTTATGTGTATAGACAAATATACTAATAGACTATAAAGCCAATTAGCTCAGGTCTTGTTGGCACAAGGAACTAAGTCGCCCGATATCAAACATCTTATTGCGTGTCTCTCATGAGTCAATTCATGCCGCAGCGGTTTATTAATACCTCGTTTCCTAGAAGCGCTCATACCTGGGGGTCTAATTAGTTTGACCTCTTCACCTTTTTGCAATGGTTTCTTGTTCATTTGATGCTTGATCAGTGCCCGATGTTTCTGATCATCTTTGACGGCGTCCTGGAACTTCTTGTAGTCTCCCTTATATACATTTCTAGCATCTAAATGTGCAAAAGCAATGAATATTAGACATTCATCCACGTTTACAGCACTTCTAGATACTTTATAACAATGTTCAAAGGTGCCTCTACAGAATGCGAGTGAAAATGTACTTTTTGCAGTTTTAAGAGAGCTAGATATAGCTTCAGTTGAAAGTAACTCTCCTGTAGTAGCCTGCAGCCCGAAGATTGAACACCGTTAATAGTGACGCCGTCCTTAGGAAACCATCTTGAACCAGTTGCATTCATGTTACAGGCTAACATAAATATTTTCCTAAAATCCGTATTTATTCTATTATCTGACGTCCACCTCGGTCTTACGTCCTAATTACATGCCCGGTCAGGTGTAACATAACATAACCTAAACTAACCTAACCTACCTTTCAATCCCCCCAGTATACCAAGAGATCTTCATAACCAGACAAGATTTATGTTTTTTTGCCTTCTTAATTCGTTGTTCTTAGGAACAAACATTTTCCTCAAGTATTTGTTTATAAACAAATTCAGTTCACGGCCATTCCTCTTATAACAGACGAATGCTTTAGAAATAAAAAATGATGAATATGAAAATATTGCTCTGTTCTCCCACACTGATATATTTCGTTGATACTCAGTCAATAGCAAACGTTCCCAAAGTGCGTCACGTAATTAGTAGTAAGCATGTTCACGTAATTCATGCAATATTACGAAAATTAAATCTTTTATGCCACAGAGAACTGCCTATTACATAGAACACAAATTTATGTGTATAGACAAATATACTAATAGACCATAAAGCCAATTAGCTCGTGATCTCTACCATTCGCAAAGGTCTTAATGGCACAAGGAATGAAGTGGCCCGATATCAAACATCTTATCAAATCTAAAACTTCTTGACGATGGTGAAGAGTCAATTGAATAAAAATTTGTCTATCTCCGGAGATAGGGATTAGCTCTATCTAGTGGGCCCAACTGTGTAGGAACCTGAAGACGGAGATAGAGTCCCATCTCCGAAACGTAGTTTTACGTTTTATATTTAGTAGACGATGGATAATATCCAAGAAAATTTTTGTTCAATTGATCAAACATCTTATTGCGTGTCTCTCATGAGTTAAATCATGCCTCAGCGGTTTATTAATACCTCGTTTCCTAGAAGCGCTCATACCTGAGGGTCTAATTAGTTTGACCTCTTCACCTTCTTGCAATGGTTTCTTGTTCAATTGATGCTTGATCAGTGCCCGGTGTTTCTGATCATCTTTGACGGCGTCCTGGAACTTCTTGTAGTCTCCCTTATATACATTTCTAGCATCTAAATGTGCAAAAGCAATGTAATATTAGACATTCATGCACGTTTACAGCACTTCTGGATATTTTAAAACAATGTTCAAAGGTGCCTCTACAGAATGCGAGTGAAAATGAATATTTTGCAGATTTAAGCAAGCCAGAAATAGCTTCAGTCGAAAGTTACTATCCTGTAGTAACATTTTCCTCAAGTGTTTGTTTATAAACAAATTCAGTTCACAGCCATTCCTCTTATAATAGACGAATGTTTTAGAAATAAAGAATGATGAATACGAAAATATTGCTCTGTTCTCCCACACTGATATATTTCGTTGATACTCAGTCAATAGCAAACGTTCCCAAAGTGCGTCACGTAATTAGTAGTAAGCATGTTCACGTAATTCATGCAATATAACGAAAATTAAATCTTTTATGCTACAGAGAACTACCCATTACATAGAACATAAATGTATGTGTATAGACAAATATACTAATAGACTATAAAGCCAATTAGCTCAGGTCTTGTTGGCACAAGGAACGAAGTGGCCCGATATCAAACATCTTATTGCGTGTCTCTCATGAGTCAATTCATGCCGCAGCGGTTTATTAATACCTCGTTTCCTAGAAGCGCTCATACCTGGGGGTCTAATTAGATTGACCTCTTCACCTTTTTGCAATGGTTTCTTGTTCAATTGATGCTTGATCAGTGCCCGGTGTTTCTGATCATCTTTGACGGCGTCCTGGAACTTCTTGTCGCCAAGCTTAGCGCGATCCTGGAAAAGAGGAGAATGTCTGGCATTAGTCACCGACAGACACGGCTCATGCGCAGTTATCGCACTGACAGAGTTACGGAACTCTAACCTTGACGTTTGGGCTGTTCAACAGTTGTAAACAACAGATAAATAGGACGACCGCCATCTTCGAGTCCTTGCGTATCCAGGGACGCGCTACAAGAAGTCCTTCATGCAAGATTTGAGGTTATCACGGCGGTGACAATATTGATTTTGTTACTTGGTGGGTTCTGGCGCCGTGTGGACTGGTCAGTAGATACTGATGTTTCGGAGAAGCGTACTGTCTTCATCTTCAGGGGTTTTACGAAACGTTAGCATTCACCGGCTAGTTCACATGGCGCCAATACCCAGCAGAGCATCGTTATCCCTAATGCGTGTGAAATGTCCAGTACAGCCTTCCTTCAGAAGTTAATAGTCGCCTAGCTGTAGTGAAAGTCCAACGTTCACTAAATTTTCCAGCACTAATAACTCTCCTGAGCCACCTGAATCCCCTCCACACATCATTTTTAATGTTACCCTCCAGTTTGTGCGTCGTCTCGCAAGTGATCTCCCATTTATAATCTCTCCTGTATATGCTGCATGTTCTGCCCGTCTTATCCTGCTTGATTTATTATTCTAATACTATTTGGAACCTCTTTTTAGTTGAATTTGAAAGAAGTAATAATTTCTGCATAAATTCTGCATTCGGTATGATTGTCATAACCAATGCCACTGCCACCGGGTAAAAACCAATTTGCAGTCAATAATAAATAATAATAATAAACCAATGCAAAATGGAAAGATACGCGTTAAGTTTATCTGGAGATACGATTACAACATGCCTTTTAATTCGACATGTAATATTATTTCTTGGTAAATAATTACAACCTAGCGAAGACGGGAAATTGTATATGACAATGTTACGTATACAAAGCCTATAGTTAAATTCATACACTTCTCTTCACACATCGTCTGAATTATTTTACTAAGCTGACGTGGAGCAGTACATGATATGACACGGTAATTTCTTTTTCAGTCTACTAGGGGCGCTAAGAACGCGCATGCGCGAAGCATATACGGACATAATAGACACTACTCAAGGAAGATTTATTTCGTTTTATATTTGCGCTGCTGTTTCAAATGTCTTCCTGCTCTCGCTCTATGTTGTTTGGTCGCTATATCCATGTAAACGTAGTTGTACATTTACGATTGTTGCAGAAAAAAACAACTAATTTCTGTTGTTGAGCGACAAGCCATTTATCTTCGATATCAAGGCAGTAACGCACAGTTTGTTTCATTTCATGTTTTATTAACGACCTTCTGTTCCATGTTATCTTTCATAAATGACAATTTTGTCCCATATTAACTTTCATAAATAAACTTGAATGTAAATGTCGATAAAGTTACATAACCTACAAGAAATAAACCTAACCACGATCACACTTTGAAGGACACATTTTGTGCTGTAATTTGTTTAATTGCTAACCCGTAGATGGGCTATTGAAACATGTGCTCTCATGTCATGGGATTGTTATCTACACGGTAATTGAGAAAACTTCGCAAATAACAATTACCTATGTGTGCGAATGGTTGTGAAGCTACTGCATTCGTCTGAGCTTTGTGTCCTAGAGCAATGCATGAAGGTAAGTCATGATGTAGGAAATTTACTTAGACTTTAATGTGATGAGCTTGACTAAAATATCTGAACATAATTCCAAATTTAGTTAAATTCTGGCAACATTAATGGCTACTTCACGTGAATATGTACATACATGTCTATACGAATCTCGATTGTATCTCGATAAACATTTATCATGCAAAAATATTGTACCGAACTTAAATTGTTTAGAGAAACTGAAACCAGATTTAATTCGTATTTCCTCTTAGCTTTAAGTATTACAGCTTTGGAGGTAACTCAAATTTGTTGTCATAACCCATGATTCGTTCCGCTGACTCACGGCGATGTTCAGTTCAAAATATCTGGTCACTGCTTCCCATCCTACGTCTGATGATTCCAGCGTTCTGTCTACTGAAGCCCCATTTTAAAAAATAATCTGTAATTTTCAGTTAGGTCTCCCAAGTGTGCTACATTCACCGCCCATTCCATCACTGTAATAGAGTTTGTTAAATACTAAAATTTATATTTACACTTTTCCTCCCACTTCTCTGTTGTTTCCGTGTGGGTGTACAGTCTGATGATACAGAAGCTGTTATAGCCACAAAGAGAATGTATACAGACACATATAAGGGTGTTATAAATACAGGAGCTGTAAAATTCATTTATAGGAGTGAATGCAGCAATGTTGTAGGCACTTCTAGCTTAACAGAATCTACAGAAGGCTGCTCTTTCATTATAACTTACGGGAATCCGGCGGGATGGCGTACAAGGGTGGATTACTGCGTTCATCGTCGTCAATACATCACACAATATATGGAATTCTTTTATGCACCGTATTATATTTTATTCTGTTCTTTGTATGCAGTTCTATTGAATCTTTCACTCTGACTTTTGAAACGTCTTCCTGCTCTCGCACCACATCGCACACCATGGAAACGAAGTTGTTAATATCAACAATGGCTGAGAGCAACAAATCTTGTGTCGGTTGTTGACACAACAGCTTAACAATTACGGAGCATTCTCTGCATAGTTTCGTTACGAGTCGAGTTACTGAACGAAGTAAACACTACGCACGAAAGATGTCGCCAGCTACGAGTCGAGTTACTTGAATGAAGTAAACACTACGCACGAAAGATGTCGCCAGTACCCACGAACTTGATTCTGAGCCTACACTGACATAAAATGTTGTGTGGGAAGGTTAAATAGCGAATGTTTGGGCTGTGAATATGGTCTGATAATCCATGAACCACAAACGAGATGATTTTCAGTGTACCAAATTGTCAGTGAAGCAAAGATTTTTTCAATATCTTCAAAAGATGTGATGATTAACTAAAACAGGATTATTTTTTGACGTAAATACGTCTATACGGAAGGGTCATTCGGCCAAAACAGCGTTAGTTACGAAGATGTGTAAGATCCAGCGCCGAGTCACCTTTAAACGTTCATTTCTCAGGAATGGCAAGATCAGTAAATAAATACCTTTAAGAATCTAATGTATTTTATTGTAATTATAATTGTTTTACATTTATTGTAATTTTAATGAAGCAATGTGTGCAATTTTCAATGCATCTGGCGCGTTAAGCGCCCGCCTCTCGAAAACCGTAAGAGATGGATCGGATATATCGCATTAGAAATACGTATTACCTCTTGAGCTTTCCATATCTGTTTTCAGATTTTACATGCCACAAATGGTTTAGGTTCTACAAACATTTATTTATAAAAATAAAGGCGCATCGCATTTCACGCTACTGTTGTGTTTGTGTGTTGCGTCATACTATGTAGACATAACAAGATGGATGACATTGAAGCTAAAATAGTCCGTAGTGCAGAATAAATTAGACAGTACAGAAAACGTAAAAAATTGAAGTATTAAATAATGAACCTGAAGTTCCAAAAAAATACCAAAAACCAATGATGAACGTGGATAGTCAAATAATCATTGTCTTAATCAAACTATTTACTCAATTGTAAAGCATGTATAAAGGGAATATTTAGAATAAAGCTAATATATGAACTCCCTTCAATTGTATTTATTGCTTAAATATAATTTAAATACAAAGACGTATTTACGTCTGATTCTCCGGAATCGTCGTTCCACTGACAACTTTTTCTCTTGTTAAAGAGCAAAGACCAGACTTCTTTTACACTCAATTTTGATTCTTAAGCTTGGTTTACTACAGCTGCCAGCTATATTTGTATAATTTTATCATTGTTCAGGGTTCTTCCACAGAAAATAACCTGATAGTGCTACAGATTTTTTGGACAGACGATTCCGTGAAAGAGTATTTTTAAATAGCCTCTGCACTTCATGACAGACTTATCAAAACTAACTTAGCCAATAAGAAAACAGTTCACCTTTCGTGGATGGATGCCATGGTCAGAGTAAGAACTCTACAATCATTGGAAAGTGTCTGGCCTCTTATTCATGATAAATTGTGTGAACAATTCAAACCCATCTTTATCCTTCAGTGCAAACAAGGACAGTATTGTTCATATTTAAGAACTTAGTTTCAGGCAAATAATCAATATTCCAAATTTGAAATATGCATCTTCTGATAAATATAGCGAATTTTGTGCTGAGTAAAAAAGAAAATCCTAAATTAAGTGATGTTAGTGGTTTTGTTGCATTTTTCTCAAATTTTGGGAAACTGGAGATTGCTTACTTTGCTTTTAGACTCCTCATATGTTCAGAAGAATTTTTTCTTTCAAATCATCATCAGACTTGAGCTGTTTCTCTTACCTGCTTTGTTTTATTGACCTAAAAATATAACTTGTGTCAATTACATAGACATTATTCATTAATGTAATTATCCACGGTGGTCTAGCGGTTGGAACGGTGGGCTTGTAATCCTGGGGTCCCGGGTTTATAACTTGTGTTGGGCAAGGCCGTAGTCCAGGTAACACGGAGTTTTCCTCCGGGGTTTCTCCGGTTTCTCCGTGGCATCCCAACAATTACTCCATTCACACACAGAAGAAGGCAATGGTGTCACCAGAGGTCGGCTCCTACCAAGGAAACATATGAATAAATCCCCTATCAGAGGGAACTTGTTCATAATGTCACCAGAGGTCGGCTCCGACCCGATGGTACAAAAAGAATGAGACAAAAGTGTCTAGAACTAGAGTTGAAGAATGAGGACTGGATCCATATGGTTCAGGATAGGGACCGGTTTCTGACTGTGATGAACATGCTCAGGTTTTATACGAGGTGCGATCGGAAAGTTTTTAGACTGCGCGTATAAAAACCCGTACACTTATCTCAGGTATTAAATTCATCCATCACCC
>NW_019059764.1:29592-59331 GCF_000696155.1 Zootermopsis nevadensis
GACAGAGGTTCGGCCATTTTTAAAACGTGAATGCCCCACAAAAGTTTGTGCACGACCCATTGCGGACTCCCCAAATGCTTGCTTTAGCATTTCATAGGTTTCCGTAGCCGTTTTGGCGAGTCTTTGGCAAGAGATTCAGGCAGAATCTCAGATGGTGCTTGACAGGCTGACAAAGAAAGATTTCCAGGGATGCTTCCAGGCTTGGCAGCGGCGCTGGGATCGTTGTGTTCACTCCCAGTAGAACTACTTCGAGGGTGATGGATGAATTTAATACCTGAGATAAGTGTACGGGTTTTTATACGCGCAGTCTTGAAACTTTCCGATCGGACCTCGTACAAGGCAGGAAATTTTTGTACAAGTTAACGGCTACTGGCCTGCAAACAAGGGCTCTACATTGAAATTTTCAGCATTAACAATCCATTACAGTATTCAGGATGAATCACTTACATATATCACTTTGCATCTATGTTGCAAAAAGCGATGAAATATCAGTCGTGCACATTTCCATAAATGTGAGATATTTTAAACCACTAATACTGACAAAAAAATTAATTTGTATCATAACCTATGGTTTCAAAGGTGCATCAGCAGAATGGAGGAAAACATAATAAAACTTCTGTGACGTAAGTTGGTAGTTACGTCCTTTATTGTCAACCCTGATGATGGAGGCAGCAATCAGGGTTGACAATAAAGGGCTACTTCACAACTCGGTCGCACCCAGGCAGGCGACCGTGCTTATAATCTCCTCCTAACTGTCGAAAGATCCAGACCAGGAAGCCTGGAAGTCAGGCGGTCTCTCCCCTCGAGCGCGAGTCCGCGGCACCCACGGCGACTCGTCACACTATTATCAGGTGTTCGGCCTGAAGACTGAACACTGCTTTAACAACGCCTGGCACAGGAAACAATCCTGAGCCAGCTCACAACAAACACAAAAAAATCATTTTTACGTTTAATAATGCTGTGAAAATATCCTGTTGTTGTTACTGTTGTTATTTTGGTGGCATACCTTGACAGTTGTGTGTTCTCAATATGTTATATTCTGTTTTGAATGAAGTGGTGTTTTTGATTTGGTTTTGGATGTCTTGCTTTTAGACAATCTTGGCAATTATGGTTAGTCCACTGGTTGTGTAAATTGGTTCCGCAGCTAGCTACCAAAGTAACAGGCAGTGCTGCGTTTGTTTTATAGCAATTTTTGTCGTCTTCCATTGTACTCCCTGTTGTTCCTTAGGGCTCTATTCTTCGACCATTGTTAATTTCCTGGGGAATTACCTGGCGGTGTCCCTACTGAGGGTAGTCCCCAGATATGCCCTGCTTCCTTGAGTGGCTGGCCTTCTGGGGGAATCCTCATATTTCCGGGGCAAGTTAAATGGGGCACAGGTCAAGAGAGGAAGATGTGTTCTGGGGGAATGTTGTAGGGTGGAAGCCTCTAGTGGGGGAAGGCCCTCATAGTGCAGACCCCTGGATTTCCTTTATCCGTTGGGGAACGTCCAGTGGTTCTGTAATTCCCAGATGGTGACTGACAGTGAGACAGACAGATGTAAAAATAATAATAATAATAGTCTATTGAATCCCTAGCTACTCGTGGGACAACGATGGAAGAGAAACAAAATCATTTTAAACCAAAAAATATAAATGATCAGCAGCTACTACCGAAGAATGGAAAGACAAAGATCTGGAGTACAGGTCGCCTAGGTACTCCAAGGGCTGAGGTGGGTTAAGGCAACGAGGCAACTCAACGCAGGCCAACCATGGACATGCACAGCCAACAAGCTCAAGGCTCACAAGAAAATCAATCAAGAAAAATAAGAGTGGCTTGGACAAGAGAAGAAATGAAGGAAGTAGTTTGGTGTCACATGTATTGTAAAACATTCTCTTCAGATGACTACAGGAGTGTGTACGAGCTGTGGAGGAAAGGAAATCCAAACACTAGAATGAATATGGATGCTAAGAAACTTAAACAAAAAAGTAACAGATCTGGAATTGGAAGAAATGAAGCTGAAGATGAAATTGATTCAGGAAGGTTATTTAAACAGAAACAGTGAAGGTCAATCAGATATACTTCCTGAACAGGCCCAAGAAGACCTAGACCTAGCACCCCAAGATGAAATGGCTTCTCCACAAAAAACACAGTCAAAGGAGAAACTGAAAAACGAAATTGAAATTGTGTGGCATCAGGTCTCTCAGGTAGAAATTAGAAAAAGACCAAGACTGGGGAATCCCCAAAACATGTTCAAAATAAAAGAAAGCATTAAGAATGCAATTGCAATTCTCAAAGAAATATTAGGAGAAACAGAAACTGAACTGAATCATCTCATTTATGAAACAGAAAAAGTAATAACAGAAGTTTTAAATGGACTAAAAAGTGCAAGCCAGAAAAACAACTTCAGTCAATACCAACCTAGATGAGGAGAATACAAACAACTATTGATGTCATTATGAAAATTTATCAGCTCTGACGGAAATTAAGAGAGAGAAAATGGAAAATCAGAATATTAAAAAGAAATGCCTGCTCCAGAAATATAAAATAGAAAACGAAGGAAACCTGGACCAAATAATTGAAGAGCTTAAACAAAAAGTGTCAGCAAAGTCACAACGTATTAGAAGATACAAGAGAAGACAAACCCAATATCAACAAAACAAACTATTTACAACGGACTGCAAGAAATTCTACAGATCTTTAAGACAGAAGAAGATAAGTATGGAATCCACTCCAAACATTAGACAAATTGAAAATTTTTGGAAACCAATATATGAAACAAATGTCAAACACAACGAAGAAGCCACGTGGATAAGAAATCAAGTTTGCAAAAACCAGAGAATGGAATGGGAACCAATAACAGAGCAGGAGGTAACAGCAGTTCTGAAACAAACTCTGAATTGGAAGGCCCCAGGAGCAGACCAGGTAGCAAATTTTGGGCTGAAGAACCTCACTGGGACACATTTAACATTTAGCAAAAGTTTTCAACGAACTGATTGATCAAGATCAGGTTCTGGACTGGTTGACCCTCGGAATAATATACCTTATCAGAAAAAAATATTGAATTACAAAAAAAAAAAAAAAAAAATACATTTTGTATTAGTTTAATCCCTCTTACAGCAGAGCTCAACCGAATGAATGAAAATATTAAGAACATGAAACTAAAATAAAAGTCTCACACCTGATCTACATGGACGACTTAAAACTGATATGTAAATCAGAGACTGAACTTCAGGAACAGTTAAGACATGCATTCGTATGAACACATCCAGAAGAAAGCTGAGTCAAGTCAGATTAACCAAATAATTATTTTGTTGAACCAACAAGTTAGAACCATTCCAAATAACAAACCAGATATTATAATCCGAAACAAAAACGGAACTTGCCTTGTAATTGATATAGCAATACCAAGTGACAGAGAAGATCTTGAAATACAAGGACCTTCTCATTGAAATACAGAGAATGTGAAAGTTAAAGCAAAAGTAATCCCAATAATTTAGGAGCAACTGGAACTGTCTCAAAGTCGCTCAGAAAATATTTGGCCAATATTCAGGGCGAACACAACATCACGGAACTGCAGAAAACTGCCATTTTATGATCTTCGTACGTCATTCGAAAGACTCTGTCGTAAAAGTCATCTCTCACAATAAAACTATATAATATATGTAACGCATATTAAAAACAAAATGTATTTCGGAAATAGCTGCTACTTGTTTACCTCAGGGGCAAGGTTTGTCTCGGCTACATATGAGGTGCGATCAGAAAGTTTCAAAACTGTGTCAATAGAGGGCGAACCGGATGTAGTACGAGCTTCTGCCGCTAGGGGGTGCTGCCTACATTCATAGTGTGCCAGCCGGCATCATCGAATTAGCATTTGTTTCTTAGTTACGGGCGTTTTGGTAGTGCATTACACCGACCCTCCTGCGATTTCGGAATGGCGTGTGCATCAAATTTTGCCAAAGACTCGCCAAAACGGCTACGGAAACCTATGAAATGCTAAAGCAAGCATTTGGGGAGTCCGCAAACTTTGGTGTGGCATTCACGTTTTAAAAATGACCGAACCTCTGTCGATGATGACGAGAGTTCTGGACGACCATCTTCGAGCACAACGCCCGAAAATGTTACGAAGATCGACGTCGTACCATCAACGACTTGTGCGACATTGTTGGGACCTGTCAGCTGATTCTAAAGGAAGAACTCCACATGCGACGCATCAAGACAACGCGCCAGCGCACACCGCCCTCAAAGTTCGGCAGTTTTTGGCCTCAAACACCATGGCCGTCATCCCGCACCCTCCTTATTCGCCGTGTGACTTCTTCCTCTTCCCAAAGATGAAAATTCAGCTAAAGGGAAGGAGATTTGAGACGATAGAAGAGATTCAGGCAGAATCGCAGATGGTGCTTGACAGGCTGACAAAGAAAGATTTCCAGGGATGCTTCCAGGCTTGGCAGCGGCGCTGGGATCGTTGTGTTCACTCCCAGGGGAACTGGTAAATACCCTATAAGTGGTGAATAGATGGAATAATAATAATAAAACCTTGCAAATTTAACTGCATGACATTTATAAAAATTTATGTTTAGAGGCCAAAGTATTAAAAATTGTATGTAATAAAATATTTGGATTATGCTTGTGATTCTATTGGGTTTATATGGCTCTAATATAGCTGTCATTAAACCTGATTAATATGTATTAACTTTGTTGTTATCAGAAATGATACTTGTTAAAGGTTCATATGAGATTAAAATCCACCAGCATCAAAATCATTACATGTTACAGCTTCCTCATAATACGAGATTTTGTTGTTTAAAAAGCACTTTTATTTGATTTTTGGAAAATTCACATGTTGCAAGCAAAACATTAGGAACAGCACAGTCGCACAGAGCCAGCTCACTGCAAATTGGATCAAACAGCATCCTTGTGATTTAATGATTGCTGGTTAAGAGAGTCGGTTTTACTGCAGCCAGTTCCCTACCCACTTTGTCTATAAGAATTTAGGAGAATATTTGAATGATAGGATCAAAATACAGTAAAGTGCAACAGCCTGTTAATGATGTCTCTGTATCATATGCAAACTATTATTTTATTCAAATTTACAAATCTTTACAGAACTCGTATTTTTTAGGGTTCACAGCAGATGGTACCCCAACTGATTTCCAATTCTCACCTCTCCACTTCAAGTCAAGGGTTTTGCCTGTCGCTGATGTTTTTGGTTGTTGGGATGTTAATCTCTGTTGTCTCTGCGTCAGTGAGTATAATGCCTGAAGATGGCTGTCTTGTGGGTTGTTACACCGTGTTGTCTGGTAGAAGTTTACTTGCGTTTCAGAGGTCCTTGCAGTCTCCATCATCAGAACAATGGAGGCAGCAAGGACCTCTGAAACGTTGGTAAAACTAATGCCAGACTATGTTATAACAATGCAGAAGACAGCTATCTTCAGACTCACCGCTGTGAAAACCTCAAATCCTATAATTCTTGTTATGAAGTTGGTTACAGCCGGGATATATGTTGCCACTGATGTCATGAAATTGCTGAGTCTGAAGATCATTCTGAAAATAATGTACCTTATTAGCTACTGACCATTAAGCTTTTAGAATACGTTCGTCATGAATGGGGAACCATGGACTTATTCAGCCAGGTCTGGCATTAGTTTTACCAACGTTTCAAAGGTCCTTGCTGCCTCCATTGTTCTGATGATGGAGACTGCAAGGACCTCTGAAACGCCAGTAATCTTCTACCAGACATTTGGAATTTGTGATGGATAAAGTGGTAATGGTAGAGTTTTTTCTTACTATCCTATGATTTTTCACTGTCGTGATTCTACCATTGCTCCATAATTACTCATGTATAATCTGTAGGATGGAAAACATCTCTGTAAGTGGCTGCAGTTCCACAGAGACATTGTCACCCTCTCACAAGAATAATTACAGCTCACCCAATTGTGTTTACTGATGATAAAAGAAGGAAGCTTGGGTATGTTCTCAGTTGCCTGCCTACCCACTACAGTTCACAGAGGCATAAACTATGTCTGCATTTTCATTATTTAGCCTCATCAATAACAGGAACTTGCAACACCAATAAGTATAACATTCCACATAACACTGTCATGTAAACACATTTTATCTTGTTACGTTTTTATACATCGCACAGCATATGAGACAACTTCCTTCTTTTTCATCATTTCTCTCTACTCTCACCCTCCGAGTAGGCAATGTAATCAGATGTAGACAGACTAGTCTCAATCGACATTTGTTGGTCATTCCTCGAGAGACACCAATACTTTAGCACATGGCATATTTCACAATAATTTCCCCTTAGATGGGACTCTTATACCTAATGTCCCCATATTTGTTTGATTATCTACTGTATAAACATAAATGTGTACTATGTAGCCCATCACGGAAGCTGCACGGCCTAAGGTACACAAAAACTTTGATAGTGGGTCAAACTGTCCACCAAAAATTCCACATTGGCTGCCCTGGGTACAAATTTGGTCCCCCACACACCCTTTCCAGGACATAATTATGTTGTAGAAATAAGTTTAAGGTAGACAAATATATCTGAGATGTGCCTATAGTCTTAACCTGTTAATCTAGCATTTACAAAGTCACATAATTGTTATTATTCCTGTATATTATTGTGACAATCAAGTGATAAAATACCTGCAATTAAAATGTTTCATAATAATTTTTTGGTATAACATGTAAAAGTCGAAAATGACAGAAATATATAAAATTTTTATTAAATAATTAGTTTAAATTCTCATATATGTTTCAAGATTGGATAATATAATCTTTTACTGCAGGAGACAAAAATAAAAGCAGTGCCTGTTAATTTTGTAATTTGTAATATATATATATATTTGAAAGACAAAATTAACACAAACAGAATATTATTACTTACTTTGTTCAGGCACTTCCTTGAAGTTTCTGGTCTATGTCTCTGGTTAGGGATCAGGGATGGGGCTACATATAAGCATGCCTGTAACACAAATGCAAAGTCACTTGTAAGTAAATTCAGTCATAGAGGAACTTATTTCATTTGAAGTTTATAAGATACAAAAATATGTTTTGTTGGAACATAGTGATAAAACATATCTTCGCGGTAGAACTTAGACTACACCCATAAAAATTAAAAATATTTCTTTATTGTATTAGTGTCTGAAGGTAAAAGTCAATCAGTGATCCTGACCGAGTTGCCACTGCATGGCGCTTCCTCTGGAAGTGGGAGGAGGAGGCCTCCAGATATGGAGTTTAGCTGGAAATCTGGCAGGATTCCAACAACCCTAGTTGAGAGAAGATTCACATTGCCAATCGTTTAACTAGCTGAGTACACTGTCAGCTTGTTGAATATAATCTGCTCCACGGAGTCAATATTTTATGCAACAACAACTTGATGTTAGGTTTCTGGCCTGTTATTCACTGTTTCTAGGACATCCTCCGTCTCTGTGACTGACTTGTACACTTATAAATACTTTGAGGCATACTGCTTTAGTATATTCACAATGATATTTAAGAAATTAATTTAAATGTACTACATATTAAAATTTTGCAGTTAACTGTGCATGGTCTAGTGTTACAGTCTGTGCCTTTAGATGAATTTTTTAAATGTAATTTCTGTCATCTGTATTTAAGTTGGCACAACACTGTGAACATTTCTGAAATATTTATTTGGTTCATGTGTCATCAATGAATATTGTCACTTAAGTTGATTGTACTTTAAACATTTATCTTGTTTCTAAGTTGTTGTTGTTTCTCGGCTCTACAACCCGGTTGTGGGTTTTCGCCGCCTTCTAAGTAGTCCTGTACAAAATTGGCTTCATGCAACAGACTCCTTTCTGAGAAGCTAATAGTTGCTCAGCTAATTAAGCCTTGCTTATATGAAAACTGAAGGTTCTTCATTATGTTAACAAGTCAGCCATTGGCCCCCAACCTGAGCCAGATGAATCCACACACCCCACAAAGATGGAAGCCAGGTGATGGATAATAAATAATGACTTTGCAAATCTGAAGATGTCAGTTACAATAAAATAATATACTTTCACACATATTTGAATTGTGTGCCAGATGTCACACTAGATGCCTGAAGATTGGAAAACAGCAATGATGTAGTCTGTCTTAAACAATGAGGAAAATGACAGTAATCATTGCGGAGGAATAAGTGTCCTGGGTTTGGCCTGTAGTGACTAGGCGTATGAATATTAAAGTGGCTAATAATATCTTTTAAAGTGTTACAAAGTTAAAATATTTGGGAACAACAATAACAAATGAAAATGACACTCATGAGGCAGTTAGGAGGAGACTAAATTCCAGAAATGCTTGCTACTTCTCAGTTAAAAATATTTTGTCTTCCCGTCTGATATCTAAGAACCTGAAAATGAAAGTATACAAAACAATAATATTGCCTGTTGTTTTGTATGGGTGCGAAACATGGTCTCTCACTCAGAGGGAGGAACACAGATTGCAGGTGTTGAGGAGGATATTTGGGCATAGGAGAGAAGACGATGGGACATGGAGAAAACTGCATAATGATGAGCTTAAAATTTTCACTCCTCCCTCAATAATGTCATGGTGATTAAGTCGAGAAGAATGAGATGGGATGGGCATGTAGCGCGCATGGATGGGACAAGAGGTGTGCACCCGGTATTGGTTGGGAAACCTGAGGGGAAGAGACCGCTGGGGAGACATAGACGTAGATGGGAGGATAATATCAGGTGGGATCTATGGGAGATAGGAGTTGAAGGAGACTGGATTTTGTTAGCCCATGACAGGGTTCGGTGGAGGGCTTGGGTTAATTCGGTGATGAACCTTCGGGTTCGGTAAGCCATCTAAGTAGTTAGTTAATTGAGTCTGGCATGTACCACATTATATGATGTGTGCATTTTGTATACACATTGTATCATTATGAATTATTCCACAAACTATTGTCTTCTGACTAACTTATGGATCTGTGGAATGTAGTAAACAAGCATGTATATACATGTTTACATCATATGTGTATGGATGTACATGTTCTACAATTTCCTCCCTCTTTTGCTGTATTGTACAGTCTATACAGACATTCAGGAAGTCGTGGAGGGCATATGAGCAATTGCTATGAAATATCCACTCAAACTTAATATGAAAAGAATACTATAACTGAGAAAAGAAATGTTTCAAAACCCATGTCATGAAAACTCTTTCCTTTTCTTTGATGAATACAACTCATTCTCATATTTGTCCTAGATGTTTAGATTATTTTTATTATAACATTTCCACAAATTTTCATTATTTGAAAACAGAATGAGGACACTTTTCAGTAACATTTTTTGGTTAATGAAGAATGTTCTCAGGACTTCCATAATAAAAAAGCAATTCCATTATTTCAAATGACGTTACTTTAAGAAACTTCCAGGATAAGAGTGGACTGATTCTTTCGTCATAAGATAAATTATCAGGGGTTGAAATCCCTCACATTATTCTTATTTTGTCTGCTGTTTACCCATTATTTCTTCAATAACTACTGTTTATGCCCATAGACATCTTCATGATTACAGCAGTGTGAATATTAATCTAATTGCATGAATCATATTAGTTAAAGTGCCCAAAACATTCTCAATTACTTTAACGCCTTCAAGGCAATATAGCCTTATACATCAAACAGCTGTTCTGCAGGTAACAGAAGCACCATAAATAAACCTTTTTGGTGTGCACAATGTACCAAAATGTCAGATAGTGTATTTTTACTGACCTGGGTTATGTGGTCATTACAATTTGAATGAGTATGAAGTTCCTTGCTCAAATTGTTATGAACACGTTTGGCGTCATTTTTAATATCAAAAGGTGGACGGTACGGCATCTTTATTGCTTTCCTTTCCACATCTTGCCAGACTATACCCTGTAGGATGAAGAACAAACGTTAGTAGCATGAACCAGAATGCGGATTGCAGAGTAAGCTGTGACAAGATGGAAATGGGAACATCTCATTTTATAAGACACTTAAATTGTGTGGAAAGTACAAGGAGTTTGAAATGCAGTCTTCTGCTTGGCTCTGAATTTTGGTCTGAACTTATTGAACAATACAGCATTTGCTGGTCTGAATGTTTGAGGATAATTAATCATATTTTCCAATTCTAAAGGAAGTTAGTGGCAATTTTGTGGCATGTATTGTTAAGAGTCCTGAAAATCTGACCTGAGAGTACAATATGTATTGTCTTCCTGAACCTATTACTGTGTTCCTACTATCTGTGCACTGACAATTTAGGCCTGTGACATTTGTTACACATGGGTTATTCTTCTTGCGATGTAATTACACTTTTCACTTTCTAAAATTTTAAAAGAATGAAATCATCCATAAACAGTGTCAGAAGCCTCAAACTGTGTGGATGTTCCTCTGTGGTTGATTGCCTCTGTATATTACATGGAGAAGGGGGTGTGGTAACAGATAGAGGAAAGAACTCACATTAAAAAATGAATGTTGCTTGATATTTTGTGCACCGTCTTCACCTTCACCCAGTCGTACTTTGGGATCCTTCTTCAGCAGTTCCTGGACAAGTTCTGCCACATATATTGAGAACCATGATGGGATATCTGGCTTGTCGTATAGAATTTTACTGTTAAAGACAGATCCACTGTTGAATTTACCATTGAAAACTTACTTCTTAAACATGCTCTGATAATTAAATGTTAATTTTGCATATCAGTGTTACAATAAACTGCGTGGTCAGTGTCTAATTTTCATGGAGATCTCTTTGGGACAGATCATGCAGGAGATAAGAAAAATAAGACTTTTGGAATCCGTTCCTTCACCGACCGTCATATTTAATTGCTTTCATAATGACTGTACTTGCATTTTGTTTCTTTCCTTAAGGTTAATTCTCCACATGTTTCAAATGCGTGCACCTATTTTACTGACATTAAAAAGAACAGTCATGTGTTAGCCACAAACTAATTTGGATATGACTTCGTTCAAAGGAAAATTGTGTTCACATGGAACATATATATTGGATCTATTAACAAAATCTAAGTACTTACAGATAGAGTTTTGTCATGACTTCTTCTTTCATAATTACAAATGGCCTGAACCCAGCCAACATTTCATATGCAATTACACCAACACTCCACCAGTCCACTTCCTGCAACATATCAAATTAGGGGAAATAGCTGCAATCAGTCATTTCAATTTCTTCACAATCTTATATAAATTCATGTCTCCAGGTACCGAAAGTTTGTGGGTATGAAATGTGGTGTCCAGTTTTTGTCTCCAGGTTTATGTGCAATGTTTCTATGTATGAAAAGTACTCTTTCTCTGTTTGTCTATATTATGTAATTGTCAGTTTTTGTCCTAGCCACTGAGAGACTCTGTTGTATTTTTTACAGTTTTCCTTGCGAGTGCTCGGTCAGAACCTTAAAAGTCACTTTATTAACAGTCATTTATAATTGACTTTTTTTTATTATTTATTTAGTGTTCTGTCTGACGACAGGTCCATATGAACAGGATCCTTCCATCCTTTTCTCGGACTGGGACCTGTTCATATACGTTCTTGGCAGATGATCCATAAGTGGTTTGCCATTG
The DNA here is from genome assembly GCF_000696155.1 of Zootermopsis nevadensis. The sequence continues at coordinate 41,118 of NW_019059764.1, forward strand.
CCTTCTTCTGTGTGTGAATGGAGTAATTGTTGGGATGCCACGGAGAAACCGGGGAAGCCCCCGGAGGAAAACTCCGTGTTTACCTAGACCACATTACAGAGTCATATTATCACTTAATATTAAATGACATCAGTATTTGAAACAGCTTTAACAAATGCCATAAAAATACATACAGCAATTTTCAAGGTATTACGTGTGGACTTACAGACATGGTGAAGCTAATAAGGGCTTTATTGCAAGTTTTAGTTGGAAAAGTGCTGAAGATTGTTCTATTCATGTTTCATACCATTTGAACTGTTGTGAGTTCATCAGAGTTTATTGCAACAACTTATTGTAAACATTTCTTATTTTATTTCAAAAACTGTTTGTAAAAAGAATCTGCACACAAAATTTTCCCATTTTATTGTAATAATGTGCATGAACTGAAAGTCATAGGTATTAAAAATTAAACATATTTAGCTGATGAACCAACATAGCTCAATCAGTATTAGTGACTGGCTACAGGCTGGACGACCGGAAGCAGAGAATTTTTTCTCTAGACTTTGCGTCCAGACCGGCTCTGGGGCCACCCAGCTTCCTATCCAATGGGTACTGGGTCCTTTCCTGGGGGTAAAGCGCTGCCAGGGGGTGACATCTAGTGCCGAGGTCAAGAATGAGTAGAGCTATACCTTCTCCCCCCCCCCCCAAGCGCCTACATGGCGCATAGTGGGACAGCTTTACTTTACTTTAAATATATTTAGATGGGTTATAGGATCTAGAACATGATCAAATAACCTACTCAAATGCATTTAGTTTTCATTACTGTTCCTTTTAGTTCATGAGTAGTGTTACGGTAAAGTGGTGTACACTTAACGTGTACATCCAGTTTTTAACCTCGATCTGTATCTCATTCATTATAGTAGCTATCATCAAACTATATACTTCAAAGTCAGCAAAATTGTTCAATGTCGCAACACGAAAAGGGGATCCCAGGCTGGTGAAGACTGATCAGAACACAGTGTAGCCAGCCAGAAATGCTTGTGATTGTGACTTGCAACCATATGGTAACTGGATGAAGTACTTCCATGGCCTTCAAGCATACAATTTGGTGATGGCTACTATAATGTATCCCTCCCCCCTCAGAAATAATGCTGGAAAATCAGACAATGAAAGGTACTTTCTCATTTGGGACATATAAGGGACAAAACTAAATAACATTCAGCGCCAATTTCATATCTCTAGTACTTACCCCTTAATTCTATTTTCTGACAAATGTGTGAGCCATTGTGCCAGATGGCAGGCAGGTTACTCAACTAAATTCAATTTAATGGTTCTGTCTCCTGTCATGTATTCTGACTAGTTCATGCACATTAGTTTACATACTGCTGTTTGAGTTCCATAAAACGATGAAATAATCATTTTCACATTGTCAAAGTATAAGATAATTACCTTGCCATAGCCGTTGTGTCGGATCATCTCTGGAGCCATATACACCTCTGTGCAACACATTGAATAAGCAAGTTTGTCCTGCTGATGGAAACAAGATTATAAATAACTATGACAGGAATTTCAGACACAAAGCAACTACAAATTAACTCAGTGGTAACTGAGGTAACAGAAATGATAATTTCAGCATTGATAATATGTATCAAAGACCACCCAACATTGGACACAGTCGTGAGCCTGTAGTATTCACCTACTGTCGTCACAACCTATTTCTCTAAGATCTCTCTTAATTCTATATTCCCCTCTCAATCACAATTTTCCAAGTTGGCTATTTGCAGGTTTTCCCACCAATATTCTGTAGCATTTAATTTCTTCCTATATGTCCAGCCGATTGTAATTAATCTCTCTAATTTCACCACACTAACAATAGTGGGTGAGCTGTATAAACCACAAATTTTCTCATTAATCATATTTAAACTAGCTGCTGTCAGAACCACAGATTTTATCATTATCTAATATCTAAACTACCCCATGTATGATTCAACATTTTTTCTTATATCTAGCTCCTTGCTTTATCCCATTTATTTTATGGTATTGCCCTTTTTTAAAAACATTTGTAACATTTTTATCATCAGAGTAAGACACAGATTTACGTATCTGCTATATTTCATGTTTTGCATCACGGTCGCTATTTATGAAACTCCAATAGAGCTGTTGGTATTACAGTTTTGTAGTTCTGAGTTCACCTCTTAAAATTCAAAGAACTTCTGACATCTTTCAGTTATACTTTCTCTTAAATACTGTAACAAAACAATTTTGGTTATGTGAAACCTCTCTAGATCTTATGGTTCTTGTGACTTGACTCAGCTCAAATAAAAAGTACTGCCTGACAAACAGCAGTCCATATAGCTGTTACATTTCTAGCCTATGTGTCCTGTAGGTAAGCCCAGCAAAAAATAAGTTGAATATTAAATTTACCTTTGCATCACTCGGGAAATGTTTGCATAATCCATAATCTGCGAGAGCCAGGTGACCAAGAGAGTCAATCAGGATATTTCCTGGTTTCAGATCGCGGTGGATTATTCGAATCTGAAATAAAAATACCAACAAATTGCTTACATAGTTGGGATAAAATTTGGAACACGTTGCATTGTTATTATGGTAGCAAGATGTAGATCCAGTATTCCGATCTTTTGCTACATGTCGCTCTAAGATTTCATACATACTGTTAATGATTAAATTAAATGCCACTAGACTCCCTCCTGTGGTACCAATCTGTCACGGGAGGGTCTAATACCTGATGAACCAAACAGCCATGCTAGGGAAGTATTGTCATTGAACAGCTAGCTAGCTGGTAAGAGATGAGGGGAAGCTAAATGTAACCCACATCAGGTGGATATGACTTGACAACAGTGGTCAATGCAGCATGTCTGGGGAAGATGACCCAAACAAACATTCTGTAATCTCAAAAGCAGAGAGGTGGCAGCCCCACCACTGATTTATGTATGTGTGGTGTTCATAACACAGCCAGAGTGAACTCTTTGCTACTGATAAGCTTCAAAACTCACATTCTATTACAAGCATTATAACTACTGCCCATCTGGCAGATGACACATAAAAAGACCGAGAACAAGAGATGGAAGGAGACGTAACAAATTATAGGCCAGAACTGGCGATTTTCCTAGTCAATGAAAGTATGATGATGAAGATCACTACTAGGTCTACTTAATTTTAATTTCTGAGAATGTGACTATGATCTTGGGTAAGGCCCTGCTTTGTCCCTTCAGTGCACAGGACTGGTGCAAGGGTATTTTATAACCTAGATGAACCTTTAGCCTTATAGCTCCCTCCCCCATTTAAATGTCTTCAGTCTGTCTTTAAATCGCCAAAATGGCCACACTGTCATCTTCACTGCACACATGTCAGTTACTTGTGTACAGTACCGAGTATTGTTTGTGGTATACTACAAGACTGGGAACATGAACACACATTTCTTCTTTCCTTCAGTTTTTACCTTTCTGGTTTTAGACGCTTGTTATATTCTCATCTCAAACCTATCTTTATTTTATATTCACTTTTTTACCACCCAGAATTTTATTGCCCCAGACAGGAGCTTTGTTTGCCTAGTGATTAACCTGGCATCCATCCTAATATAAAAAAAGTGAACTATTGGATATATATTTGTTCCAAATAATCCATCCCAGTACAAGGCCCTGTGTAATATTTTAGAAGACCACCCCTTCTCGACTGTCCGCTACTGCTTATTCGATATATTCGCAGCTACCAAACAAGATTATAAATAACTATGACAGGAATTTCAGACACAAAGCAACTACAAATTAACTCAGTGGTAACTGAGGTAACAGAAATGATAATTTCAGCATTGATAATATGTATCAAAGACCACCCAACATTGGACACAGTCGTGAGCCTGTAGTATTCACCTACTGTCGTCACAACCTATTTCTCTAAGATCTCTCTTAATTCTATATTCCCCTCTCAATCACAATTTTCCAAGTTGGCTATTTGCAGGTTTTCCCACCAATATTCTGTAGCATTTAATTTCTTCCTATATGTCCAGCCGATTGTAATTAATCTCTCTAATTTCACCACACTAACAATAGTGGGTGAGCTGTATAAACCACAAATTTTCTCATTAATCATATTTAAACTAGCTGCTGTCAGAACCACAGATTTTATCATTATCTAATATCTAAACTACCCCATGTATGATTCAACATTTTTTCTTATATCTAGCTCCTTGCTTTATCCCATTTATTTTATGGTATTGCCCTTTTTTAAAAACATTTGTAACATTTTTATCATCAGAGTAAGACACAGATTTACGTATCTGCTATATTTCATGTTTTGCATCACGGTCGCTATTTATGAAACTCCAATAGAGCTGTTGGTATTACAGTTTTGTAGTTCTGAGTTCACCTCTTAAAATTCAAAGAACTTCTGACATCTTTCAGTTATACTTTCTCTTAAATACTGTAACAAAACAATTTTGGTTATGTGAAACCTCTCTAGATCTTATGGTTCTTGTGACTTGACTCAGCTCAAATAAAAAGTACTGCCTGACAAACAGCAGTCCATATAGCTGTTACATTTCTAGCCTATGTGTCCTGTAGGTAAGCCCAGCAAAAAATAAGTTGAATATTAAATTTACCTTTGCATCACTCGGGAAATGTTTGCATAATCCATAATCTGCGAGAGCCAGGTGACCAAGAGAGTCAATCAGGATATTTCCTGGTTTCAGATCGCGGTGGATTATTCGAATCTGAAATAAAAATACCAACAAATTGCTTACATAGTTGGGATAAAATTTGGAACACGTTGCATTGTTATTATGGTAGCAAGATGTAGATCCAGTATTCCGATCTTTTGCTACATGTCGCTCTAAGATTTCATACATACTGTTAATGATTAAATTAAATGCCACTAGACTCCCTCCTGTGGTACCAATCTGTCACGGGAGGGTCTAATACCTGATGAACCAAACAGCCATGCTAGGGAAGTATTGTCATTGAACAGCTAGCTAGCTGGTAAGAGATGAGGGGAAGCTAAATGTAACCCACATCAGGTGGATATGACTTGACAACAGTGGTCAATGAAGCATGTCTGGGGAAGATGACCCAAACAAACATTCTGTAATCTCAAAAGCAGAGAGGTGGCAGCCCCACCACTGATTTATGTATGTGTGGTGTTCATAACACAGCCAGAGTGAACTCTTTGCTACTGATAAGCTTCAAAACTCACATTCTATTACAAGCATTATAACTACTGCCCATCTGGCAGATGACACATAAAAAGACCGAGAACAAGAGATGGAAGGAGACGTAACAAATTATAGGCCAGAACTGGCGATTCTCCTAGTCAATGAAAGTATGATGATGAAGATCACTACTAGGTCTACTTAATTTTAACTTCTGAGAATGTGACTATGATCTTGAGTAAGGCCCTGCTTTGTCCCTTCAGTGCACAGGACTGGTGCAAGGGTATTTTATAACCTAGATGAACCTTTAGCCTTATAGCTCCCTCCCCCATTTAAATGTCTTCAGTCTGTCTTTAAATCGCCAAAATGGCCACACTGTCATCTTCACTGCACACATGTCAGTTACTTGTGTACAGTACCGAGTATTGTTTGTGGTATACTACAAGACTGGGAACATGAACACACATTTCTTCTTTCCTTCAGTTTTTACCTTTCTGGTTTTAGACGCTTGTTATATTCTCATCTCAAACCTATCTTTATTTTATATTCACTTTTTTACCACCCAGAATTTTATTGCCCCAGACAGGAGCTTTGTTTGCCTAGTGATTAACCTGGCATCCATCCTAATATAAAAAAAGTGAACGTTTTTACCTTTCTGGTTTTAGACGCTTGTTATATTCTCATCTCAAACCTATCTTTATTTTATATTCACTTTTTTACCACCCAGAATTTTATTGCCCCAGACAGGAGCTTTGTTTGCCTAGTGATTAACCTGGCATCCATCCTAATATAAAAAAAGTGAACTATTGGATATATATTTGTTCCAAATAATCCATCCCAGTACAAGGCCCTGTGTAATATTTTAGAAGACCACCCCTTCTCGACTGTCCGCTACTGCTTATTCGATATATTCGCAGCTACCTGGAGGTCGTCTTCTCCATTCAAAACCTCAGGACGTGCCACGCCGTGATGACACGGACTTACAATACATGCAAATTGCAGTGGTTACATTATCAGAGCCAAATAAATGGAGATAATGTGAACAAAGTATGGCAAGAAACTAGCAGACTTTTCAGGAACAAAAAGATGGAACAACTGAAAGACAAAATTAATGAGCTTGCAAAATGTGATAAGAATAAGAATATTAGAGACTTATACAGAAGTATAAATGATTATAATATAATATATAGATGTAATTTGGTAAAGGATGAGAATGGTGATCTGTTGGCAGATTCCCAAAACACTGTGAACAGATGGAAGAATTACTTCTCTCAGTATACATAGGATTAGTGATGTTGGGCAGATGGAAATACATACAGCTGAGCCATTAATACTTGATCCTAGTCCTTTAGATGTTGAAATTGCTGTTACAAAGTTTAAAAGTTATACATTTCCAGGTAGTATTCAAATTCTGGCAGAATTCATTCAAGTAGGAGGTGAAACATTACATTCTGAGAACCATTAACTTCTTAATTCTGCTTGGAATAAGGAAGAGTTGCATCAGCAGTGGAAGGAGTCTATTTTTGTAACAGTAGGATCATAAAACTGACTGTAGTAATTATCGAGGCATGTCACTGTTATCAACTTCATACAAAATTGTATCCAACATCCTTCTCTCAATGTAAGTCCATACACAGATGAAATTATTGGGGATCTTCACTGTGGGTTTCAACGTAATAGGTCAACTACTGATCAGATTTATTGTATTCGCCAGATACTATAAAAAAATCAAAGTTCGATGAGCCAATATATCAGCTACTCATCAACTTCAAGGAAATGAATGTTTCGGTTAGGAGAGAAGTATCGTACAATATTCTCATAAAGTTTCATTCACCCATGAAATTAGTCATGATTATTAAAGTGTGTTTAAACAAAATCTATAGTAAAGTCTGTACAGGTAAAAACTTTATAACATGTTTTCTAAACATTTATTATTTATTTAGTGTTCTGTCTGACGACAGGTCCATATGAACAGGATCCTTCCATCCTTTTCTCGGACTGGGACCTGTTCATATACGTTCTTGGCAGATGATCCATAAGTGGTTTGCCATTGCCTTCTTCTGTGTGTGAATGGAGTAATTGTTGGGATGCCACGGAGAAACCGGGGAAGCCCCCGGAGGAAAACTCCGTGTTGCCTAGACCACGGCCTTGCCCAACAAAAGTTATAAATTTGGGCACCGCCGGGAATCGAACCCGAGACCCCAGGATTACAAGGCCAGCGTTCTATCCGCTAGTCTAAAACAAGGAGATACTATATCGCCATCGATTTTCAACATTGCTTTAGAATACGCCATTAGGAAGGTCCAAGGAAACCAAGTGGGACTGAAATTGGATGGGACACATTAGCTTCTAGTCTATGCTGATGATGTAAGTCTATTGGGGGATGACGTGAGTACCATAAAAGAAAACTGCAGAAGCTGTAACTGGCGCGAGTGAAGTTGTGGGTCTGAAGTAAACACAGAGATGTCAGCAGAATGCGGGGAGAATATTTGGACCCAAGAGAGATGAAGTGCTAGGAGGCTGGAGAAAGATGCATAACGACGAGCTTCATAAGTTTTACTCAAAACCAAATATAATTAGACAGATCAAGACAGAGAGGAAGAGATGGGCAGGGCATGTCGCCTACGTGAGAGACAAAATGAATGCATACACAGTGGGAAGACCTAGACATAGGTGGGAGGATAATATTAAAATGCATCTTAGAGAAATAGGTTAGGGTGTTGTGAACTGCATTCTTCTAGCTCAGGATAGGGACCAGTGGCAGGCTCTTGTGAACACGGAAATGAACCTCCGGGTTCTGTAAAATGTTGGGAATTTATTGAGTGACTGAGCAAATGTTGGCTTCTCAGGAAGGACTCAGCACCATGGTGTAAGGAAGTACATACATATGTGTTCACTATTGCTTAAATATGGTCATATGAATTTCCGCTAAATTTTGCACATTTGTATTTTGAAATGAGAAAGACATTTTTGAGGAGATTGAATCTCTGAAACAAGGGTCCTTTTTACAAAATCCAGTGAGGATTCTTTTTCTGTCTTTGGAACTAAGGATGATAGAAGAAAGTCACCAAGACCAAAGTTGTTTGTTTCGAGATAACAGGAGCATTCGACACAACCACAAAAACTATCCTGTGTTTGATTTGTGATAAGGACATCTGGTTTAGAGAAGATGATAACAAATTTCTGTATTCATTGATATGCATCTCATAATGAGGCCTATGGTAAACTTTCAGGCATTAATGATTGACAAGAAATGTAAGAATTTGTTGAATTTCCTATAGGCACTCTTCCAGTTATTAATATTGTATGAGTACTGACCTTTTGAAGAGAAGGCATAAGAGGATTAGAATATTTTGTTACATGGACAGTAATTATGGATTTTGAAGTGATGCCCATCTGACTGAGTGGGTCAGTGGAGGTGGCCTTCGATACAAAAAATAAGTGATTTCACCCAGTAAGTTTCTCTGAGACAGCCCATAATAATTATTACTTATATTCAATGAATGGTACTGTTCAAATTCACTAACATTTAGCTACCGTTTTCAATCTGATGCAGAAATATGAGACCCCCAGTCACAAAGAACTGCGGCTAATGTGATACCAAACTTTCTGGTTTCAAACCCTGGACGTCTTTGATATATGACAAGGTTTATTTTGAGATCAGGTAATAATTCTTCATTCAAGTAACATGATGATAGTGACTTGTTGATGTTGGCCAGGAAAGGTGGCTTTCAGTTTAATTCGGGTTTTAAAGCATAGTGGGGAGCCTGATGTTCCCAAAATAAATAAAATTTGAATTTTATCATTGTTGAAGACAGGAGAAGAAGACATACAGATATATTCACTGCATCTGGTTTGTCTTGGACCAAGGACCCACATGGGACTTCTTAGACCACTATGTCCCTATTGTAAACACTCATAAACAGTTAATATAAATGGTTCAGAGGAGTGAGCAGACACAACAGAATTGCAAAAACAGCTGTTTTGGGAATGTTACCTTACACCACATATGAAAAGTTCTTGAGTTACATGTTAGTGTCAAGAGAATGTACAAAGAAAAATACATTACCAACATTATTGAACTGGGCTAAATTATATTTTTTTTATGTTGAAAGTCAATACCATAGAAAGTCTGTGGCAACCATTTATTGTAATAGAATAAAATAGTTGTCAACTAATAAACATGACAGTCCTAATCTTAAAACCTTGCATACTGTGCAGTGTTATCTAAATATATAAAATCATGCGTACAAACAAAACTGTTTATGCTTTGAGAAGACACTTAGTGGCAAAAGTATTTCAACCTCATGTTTGACCTCTTGAGGTCGAAACATGTTTGGGTTTTCAAAATGTAAACAGTTTTGTTTGTATGCATGATTTTATATTTGTAGATGACAGTACAAGTCAAAGGCTGCAGTAACTGAAAACATATTCATAAGAAATAAGCTGAAATTTTGGGTTATATGTAATTACTCATTGTTGGCACTAAAGACGTTTCCCATATAAATTAAAAGTGATTTGTATGTAGTAAAGAAATGCAGTACTGAATGAAATAAAATAACTCTGTTGCCTTACTATTAATCAGGTAAGCAATTATTGATTTTATACCATCTTTTCATGCAACTGGTTTTATACTCCCTTTTTATGACATTGTTTGAGACAACTACAGTCGAATAGTGTGCTTACCTCATGAAGGTGCTGTACACCCAGGACTATCTCGGCTAGGAACAGCCGTGCCTCCCATTCTGAAAGCTTCTTCCTCTCATTCAAGTAGGTGGCCAAGTCACCGCCTGGATAATACTCTGGAACAATAATGCAATCTTCTTATTGTAAAGATAACTACCATGTTATATATTCAATTCAACTGTTACTGCATAGTGACAGTCTACAGCAGACTGAATTTTAAATAGAGTTTAGAAGCAGGCAACGGATTCTTCTCCCAGTCGAGAATGAAACAGAATGTGTATACAGAGTTGTGTTGTACGTTTCTTTGTGAGACAGTATCCACAGCCTAAGGAGGACCTTGCTCCCAATGTTTGAGAGGTGAAGTAAATAATACACCCATCCTTCTTACTATGGTTCATGTGGTAGTTCTAAAAATGGTGATAGAATATATTTTACTCTTATATAAACTTATGACTTTAACTACATGCTTATTACTGCTGTGTAAACATGACTCCTTATACAAAAAATGAACAGTAGAACAAAGTATAAACACCAGAGCACACAACACTTGTTGGTCAAAATGATCTAAATCAATGTATAGTCAGTGCAGTAGATCCGCCTGTGTTGGCAGAGCCTTTGCCATTCATGCGCACACCCCTTCACACATGCTCCATACACACTGTCGACATGGAGAACTGATTCGACCTTGAACATGTGACATAATGTTGAATGGTTTTCTAGAAACATTGTTCCTTATAATAAATATTACTACTGTTGGAGCAATATGAGCCGGGATAGCTCAGTCAGTATAGTGACTAGCTACGGGCTGGGCGATCAGAGTTCGATCCCTGTTGTGACTTAAGTTAGCAAACTTTTTCTGGGTATGTTAAAGTCTACTGGAGTCAGTGGTGGTAAAAGAATTCCAAGTAGCAGAAGCATATTCAATTTTTGATCTAACTAGGCTGTTATAAAGAATCATAAGGCTATCTAAAAAGAAATGGAAAAAATTTATAGCTCATATTAGGCCTAACAGCATTATGGTACAAAAGAATAAGTAATCAATATGCAGATGAAAGTAAAGTTTTGAGTAAGGAAAGACAAGATCTTTAATACAGTCTGTACATAGAATACCTGAATTACGAGTAACAGTTAATAGTTAACATGCTGGTTCTTATGGAAAATGAAATGACTTGTTTTACCAGCATTAATCTACACATGATCTGCAATACAAGGCAGTACACTTTGACTTTTCAAAAAGAGGATTTTTCCTCTTGCCTCTACGTCCCCACCCATCCTCCTGTTCAATGGGTACTGCAATCCTTTCCCAGCGGTAAAGTACGGCTGCGGCGTGATGCTGACCACTCACCCACATCTAGTGCCGAGGAGAAGAAAGAGTAGGAGCTATACGTCCTCCCCCCCAAGTGCCTGCATAGGCACGTAGTGGGATGCTTTAATTTACTTTTACTGTTGGAGCAATATGCATATTTGGTACTATGGTTGTGTTACCAGTGACCTATCTAACATATTAAATTCTATATCATATCAACTGTTAAATACTAATGTTACAAGAATAAGATTCAACACTCGAAAACTAACAGAGGACTGAATGTCAGCTGCTGTTTCTATGCTGTGGATTAGAACAGCTGTGTGCCTGCACAGGTTAGGTTAGGTTTGAAGGTTGAGTTAATTTTCTACCCAGACAGAATTTTATATATACTTTCAATGGGTTCAATAGTGAGTGAGACTAACTATAGGATGTGGAATAAGTCAAAATACAAAACATACAGTTTAATATAATTTAAAATATTAATTAGGTTTCACAAATAATAAAGATATGATTAACATGAAGATGTTGTATTAAATTTACTGGTACACAGCAGATGAGGCAGTGTTTGTGATAATTTCTGCTATATGAGTACAATGAAGTTTAATAAAGTGATTATGAATCATTTTTACACTGTAAGAATTCATCAACAGAAAAGTGTGTGTTAACACTGTGTATAGTTAAATTTATCCGAGGTAGATGTAGGTAATTTACGATGCAGTTTCTTAATTAGAATATATATTTACAAGGAAGACAATTTCAAGTTTTTTAAATAGGCTAATATACAAATTTCTTAGTTTGGGACCGGCCATAATTTTAATTATTTTCTTTTTTAAGAAAATGTAATTTTCCTGTGAGAAGCAATTACCCACAAAGATTATTCCATACTTCAGTATAGAGAAAAGGAATGTCAATCGCATTGATTTCAGTATGCTAATATTGACAAAATGAAACATTTATCTAATTGCATAACATTCCCCACTTAACTTCTGAATTATTTGATCAATATTATTCTATCGCTTTAAGTGGAAGAATTTTGAATTTTCTGACTGATCTACATATTATCCATAAAATCAAATACTAAATGATGATTGTGGTGAATATTTGTTACAAACGTTATCAGTTTTGTTCACTCTAAACTATTTACTCATATGAGAGAACTGAATTTGTCAACTGACAATCAAACAGCCTATAATACTTTAGAGGAGGAGGTTAACAGTAAGATATGCCTGTAATTAGTCATACAAGATTTGTTTCCTTTTCTGTACAGTGATTTTACTATTGATATTCCAAATGGTCAGTCAAAATACCTGTAAGCATTCTAAGATTCAGCCATACCTCTTGATATTTAAACATATAGGAAGACAGTTATGTTACAAAAGGAATAATACTAATGAATTCTTCTCTGGCTACCAGCCGTGTCAGGTGGTTTAATTTAGAAAACACCAAGGTGCTGAGGACGATGATAAAGATGGTTCTTGAAAAAAAAAATTTTTTTAATTAAACCACCTGACATGGCTGGTAGCCTGAGAAGAATTCATTATACTTAGTCGCCATGAGAGCTAAGCTTATTTAAGATTTGAAGTTTTCGCAGCGGTGAGTATGAAGATTTCTGTCTTCTGGGTTGTTGCAATGTGTAGTCTGGTCTACACGGCGCAACAACCCAGAAGACAGAAATCTTCAGCTAAGTTTATGTTTAACAATACCATTTAATAGCTTTATTTAGTCCAATACCTCACTTAAATGATCTATACATCTAAATATTCATTAGTATATTGTATGTTTTTCATGTAATGAAAGTATTGTGTATGGGTTTTCTTCTTATAACAGACCTCTCTCACACCACTGACTGACCCCTTCTGTCATAATACTGTTTACTTCTTTTTTCAAACATCCTGGAATCAGTAATAGTTTTTGATCTACTTACCCAGTATGAAGCACACCTTTGATAGTGTCTGGAAAGTGTAATAGAGGGCCACAAGGAATGGAGTGTCAGCAACTGTTAGATGTATATTGTGTTCTGTACTGCATATTTGAAGAATTTTTTTTCGAGAAGTATTGTTGGTGATGTCCATCATCTTCATGGCATACAATGCACCGTTATCTCTACCGCCATTCTTGCGTACAAGGAAAACTTTTCCAAAGCCTGTAACAGTTCACAGTTATGTTTCATGTTGCTCTCTGCTTGGCAATCAGCTCTGACATTTGTAGACTCTGCCTTCAGAATTCTGTATCAAAATTCTATGTACTATCAAACATTTATTGACTGAAGGGTTACTATTCAAGAGGCACTAAAGCACTTACCAATAGTGTTATAGTTATTGTGGTTCCATATGATTAGACCACATAATTTCAAGTGGCTACTAAGAATAACCCCACAGGGTGACACAAACAAGAAGAAATTCCATTTAACTTTTTGATATTTCATAATTGCAACTCTTGTTGCTGCTGAATCTTCTTTTGGAGGGTCTGTGTTCAAGTCATATGCATTCTATCCATGATTTGTAATTAGAAACTTGGTTGAAACACAAATAAATTTTAGCAGGCTTTCAATGGACACTGTTAAAATAATATTCCTCAATAACAAATTTTGTTCAGCCAAGTATTGTCTAGACCTGTACCATTTTAAACTCTTAAGTCTGAAGGTGATAACTTAAAAATGTTATGAATTAAAATCTGTTACTCATATATAACAATAGAAATGGTCTGATATTTCAGTATAGGCCTTGTGTTATCACAGAGCAAAACTTAAATGTCATTTACATCAAAAACAAGAATCAGGTCATAGAAATTTTCTATGGATATGGGTTCAATCTTATTTTTGTTACCCTGCACTGCTAGGCTATATTTCACTGGATTAGAGTAAACGTTAATATTTGCTGGCATGATAGTGATAAAATGCTGGTCTCCTTCTTGTCAGTGTGCATCTTTAAGAATTGCATTGGTGAGAATTCCTTAATTGTATATATACAATGATGATAAAATAATGTCATTATTTCAATTTGATGCTAAAGTTAAGAATCCACAGATCTTTACATATGCCCCCTCTACTCCATCATGATATAGACATAATTGTTCGTAAATGTTTGTATTTGTCAATCTTCTTTTCCCAGAAGACATTCAAGAACAATATCAGCAATGTTAGAAAATAAATTCTGATTTCCAAAGTCTGGTCATAAGAAAAATTCTGAGTTGCTTCCAATCATCTTCAACCACTGATTGTGAACTGATCTCTGATAATTCTAATGTATGATTTCAGCCAGATTTGGCTTTGAATTTAAGAATTCTATGATTTATTATCAAATGTACATAATTATAGATGACTGAAACAAGTGTAACTGATGTAGGATTTGAGGTTTTCACGATGGTGAGTCTGAAGATTGCTGTCTTCTGGATTATTGTACCGTGTAGTCTGGTAGATTTCCATTAACGTTTCAGAGGTCACACTGTCTCCATCAACAGGCTGATGATTCATCGCCCTGATGACGGAGGCAGTATGACCTCTGAAACGTTGGTGGAAATCCACCAGACAGCAATCTTCAGGTGTAACTGAGGTTTAAGATCTTTTATTTTTTGTGGCTAATTTCCATAATTATAACTCCAGTAAATTTTCCTAAACTGAGATTGAGCTGCATGTTTCTTGCTTCCAGATCAGCTGTTGCTGCTATTTTACTGATACTGCTGCTGCTATTACAATTTTTCCATCAATCTAGAGGGGTGCAGAAATTAAGGCCCATGTTCTATAAGCAGGAATTGCACAACTAATTTGGTGAGTATTAATGGAAGGTTATACTTGCCTCCTTTTCCAAGAATCTTAAGCTTCGTGAAGTCTTTCAATTTGGGAAGGTAGGGTAATGAAGGCTCATCTGTAACAAAGTATCATAATCTAAGTAGCCTACCTTTATTTTACATGCATGATTAAAGTAATTTACACAGTAAACCATGTAATTAGTGCATTGAACATATTATTCATTATAATTAGGGAGCAAAACCATCTCCTTACCAATCTCTTAGTTACTGTCTATATGGCTTTTATGTAATGTGCTTAAATACATATATATGTTATCTTAATCAGTAATATGCAAAATGGGAAGAATGCTGTCATGGTAACTATTGTTTTGGGCCTTAAAAATTTAATTTAATGGAAAGTTTCTGATATTAATTAAAGCATATTATTTATCGACATTTCCTAAGAATTACTAATATTTTCACTACTGTAGTCCCTATATTTACTCTTTAGATATATAATGTGTTCTAAAACTTTGTATGGTCTGAAGAAACAAGGCATTGAGAAGATGTAGAATATAACCCTTAATTAAGATACCACTGCTTCCTTTTACCTTTATTCACAATTTACTGTGAAACAGCACATTTGAATGGAAAACTTAGGAAATGCAATACTTCAAAGTAGCTACATTCAGTCACAACTGAAATGTTAAGTACAATCTGCTTTCAGATGTAATGTAATATGTCTAATGTAATGTAGTTGTTGGATTATGGGTCAGAAATCACAATTAACGTAGATAGAAACATTTTATATAAGCTTTCAACCCATTTGCAGATTTTTTAGTGTTATCTATCTATCTATCTATCTATGCATTGCTGTCTGCACTGCCATATGTTCAGTAATATATTTGTATAGCGATAGTATAAAAACTACATCATCAATACTACAGAGTCTGATCTGATAAAACTGCCCGTTATATAACCTACAAACTAACGAATACATAAGCAAATAGAGTATAAGGTCGGTTAGCTCATGATCTGTACTATTGGCACTACTTTTTTCACCAGGAACAAAATGGTCCAGTATAAAACATCATACTGCCTATCTTTCATGATCCAATTAGTGTCACAGAAGTTTATTACCATGTTTTTTAAAACCAAGCAACATAATATCACACAGGTTGTTCACATACCTGGGGGAGTAAACACTTTGGCCTTTCCACAGGTACAAACTGACAGTTTATCCTTAGGTGGCATATCCATTGCCTTGATTTGCCCATCATTCTTGACAGCATCATTGTCCCAGTCCTCATCGCAGTCATAATTCGAGTCCTCATTGCAGTCATCATCCGAGTCCTGATCGCAGTCATCATCCCAGTCCTCAAACCATTCGTTGTACCAGTCCTCAAAATAGTCGCACCAATTCTTGATCCAGTCGTACCAGTTGTCATCCCAGTCTGTGACACTGTAGTTGCTGTAGTCATGGCTGCCCTGGTGGTCAGGCTTGATATGATTCTGGAAAAGAAAGTTAAAAATGGTGCTATGATGCTGAAGAATCACATGTATATTAATTGCATTGACAAAGTTACACCACTCCAATGTGGGGCATGAGGATGTGATGACTTTCTTTAGGCTTCCAGTGTGAAATCTCACATCCTCATGATCAATCCTGTATTATCTGAAACTTTTGATGTCGATACTCCGACGCATTACAGCGTACCGAAGAAAGATTGAAGGTCTGGCTTTTTACGTGCCACCTAAAATTAATTAACACCCACGCAGACCAGCTACGGCCACCGGACCATCGGACCAATAGCAAAGCGCAGAGTTCAGCTCCTGTGAAACGAGCTTCTAGTGTAGTGTTGCTTGTTATGGTTTTGTAAAATACTCTACCTCATGATTTGTTATCTAAACCATTTTTAAACCATTTTGATTAAATTAATTATTTCCATGTTACCACTGATGATGACCTCTTGAGGTTGAAACGCGTTTGGCACTAGTGTCTTTTTATATTGTTAATAGTTTGTTTGTTTGCTTATTTTATATTAAAATTAAGTTGCAGCTGTTTAACAGTTATGAACAACAAAGAAATAAGATGGCCACTATTATTGAATCCTTGTAAACCTAAGGACATACTAGACAAGTCCCAAATTCAAGTGTAAATCATATGTCCAATAATGAACTGCATGGATCACAGCCTATCCTCAGAACCTAATAGCTGATAAGTTGAGGAAAAAATGCCACACTTTTGTGGAATCCAAACATTCACTAACAAGAGTCCATCTCTCCATCTCTACTACATCTCACAAGTGGTCTCTTCTGTCCGACACATTTATAATCTCTTCCATGTCCTGCCCATCTCATCTAATCCTATCTGATGAAGAATATAAATTACACATGTCATCATTATTCAATTTTATCAGCCCTCACCCCCTGTTACTTCAAACACTCTCCCCAGCACACAGTTCTCAGATGCCCTCAATTTATAGGACCCCAGAAGACAGTCATCTTCTCAGTGTGAGTTCTTTCTTTAATGTGACAGACCAAGTGTCAGACCCACACAGACAGCTACAGTTCTTGTATGTTTGCATCTTTACATTTTTTTGTTTATTGACTGAATGGCTGTAACCACAAGATAAAATGTCAATTTGTTTGGCACAGGAAAATTAGGAAATATATCCCTGAAATTCTGACAGATAAACATTACTCCCTCAGGATTGCTGAGGGTTGGGAGTGAGGCTGGCAACCTCACTCCGTAAAAAAAGATTTGTTTCGAAACTTCAAGCTAAGCCTTGGAACCAGGAAAGGAAAACTTGGAAATGACCACAGCAACGGTAAATGGATGAAGATGCTGTGAGGGAGGATGCCAATAAATTTCTAGGAATAAGAAACTGGAAACCAAAGGCTAGAGATAGAAATTAATGGAGACAAAAGATTGAAGAGGCCAGGATTCAGCTTGGAACTGTAGTGCCAAGAAGATGAAGAAGAAGAAGAATAACATGATGCCAGTACTGTTCAACAATGAACGCTCTTTGTACATGTGAAAATACATCCTTGTACCTTGATTGTTTTGAATACAACTGATGCCTGGCGTAAGCAGGTTGTAACATTACCTAAAATGTGTGTGCTCTTGTATAGTCATAGCGACTGTTTATTAATCCAATCAAAATGTACTGAATTGCAACCATCAATATACATTTTAATACGTGTTGTGTGACTTTTGGATCACTCTGTACAAGGATTATGTGGACAGTACACTGATAAAATCCTTAAATGGAGGTAATCAATAGTGAAATAGTTGTCAAAAGACCACAGTTACTGTTCACTGAATGAAAGAATATCTTGCTTCATAATTG
>NW_019059764.1:59346-73260 GCF_000696155.1 Zootermopsis nevadensis
AAACCTCAGTTCCCACAAACTGGCTGTCATGACTTAGGTGGTAACAGTTTTTCCAGAAACAGATGATTGTTGACATTAATGATTCTGCATTGAAAACAATAAATTGTGGGTAGAATAGAAGTTCTTATCTCTCACGAAACGTCTGAAGCTCTCAGGGCAGCAATTATGAAGATGGCTGTCTTCGGAGTTTATCGTGTAGTTTGGTAAAAGTATAGCTGTGTGTTAGCGGTGACTGCTGCCATCATGACCCAAGAACCTCTCAAAATTTGGTAAATTCTACCACACAACAACCCAGAACACGGCCATCTTTCTTTGAAGTTCTGTTCAACTCTTTAGACTGACTCTCGACAGGAAAGAAAGGAGTGGCTTACCTGTTTCTTTGTGATTTTCCTGTGTCCTTTGGTACAGAGATGCCCCGCTGCTTCATCATTTCTGGTAACTGTTATTTTATCTCCACAGCGGTAACGAATCCAATCACTTTCCTGTTTTAACTTTTTATTTTCATATAGGAGCCTTTCTACACACGCATTCAATTTCTTTATCGTCTTTTCAGTTTTCTTCTCTCCATTATGTTTGTGATGCATCAGGTCTGCCACTTTAACTTTAAGCATCTCAAGTTCCTGATTCACGTTATCAAAGTTCTGTAATCTGGCTAATAACATGTCTCTTTCTACAATGGCTTCACTAACATCTTCTACCTTTCTCTCAATAGCTGTCAGGTTATCTCTGAGCTTATTAATTGTATCTTCCATTACTGGCCATGAATTGCACTGGCATCTTTTATCCAGTTCCTCTGTCTGCTGTTCCTTGTTTTGGAAAGATAACATTGAGAGATTTTCATTATCATTCGTTTTTGAAGATAACATTTTGTTATTAGTCGGGTTCCTCACCATGGACCTGCAGTCAAACACATTGTATCCCATTAATTTTCATTATTTTTATAACTGCAGTGCTGTTTTAAATTCAACAAAATACCAAAAGCACATTTAATACAAATGTGTATGTATGCTTATATTTACGTTACTAAATATTTTGCTTTTTGATAGATAAACTATTTAATTATTACGTAAAAAGATAATTGTGCATAATAGTATGTATACAAAGAGAGCTCTCTTTTTACCCGCAACCCGCAGGTGTCGAGGTACACATTCATTCATTTAATCCTATTTGACATTTAGTAGGACTCCTTGGACGAGTGATCAGCCCATCGGAAGGCCTCTACATACACAGGACAGTACAACACAGAAAGACGAGTACAAACATCCTTGCCTTGAGTGGGATTCAAACCGACGGTCCCAGTGCCCAAGTGCACGAGGTCCTTGCCTTAGACCGTGTGGCCACTGCGGCTGGCTGTAAGCAAAGTTACGTATCATAAATCTATTCAAGAACATAGTAACAGTTATGAATACAGTTCATAAGATTATTCAACTAATTACACTAATAAAGAAATTAAAAATTTAAGTATGTAACACATAGGCATTATTCAGGCTACTGGTAGAGTATTCTAAAGCATCAAATTTGTTATGTATGTGCGTTATTGAACATGTCACCAATAATATGAACCGGCTTTCCAGGTTTATCTTTTCTACAAGAGCATTCTCTACGTCTCCCATGTTTTCTTCTACGTACCAAGCTATATGGAGAACCTAGTGCTTAATTTACGAAACACAAGAATCCTACAACTTTTCTGTTGTTATCTTTTGGAGAGGAGGCAGTTTTATGTATTTAACATGTTGGCATTTAGTTATATATCGTTTTTGATGTTACTTCCTGAAGAGGAGACCACTCTATGTATTTACCACACTTATGATTAGTGATACAAGTTTTTGGTATCCCTGTGCCTGTATTTTGGAGTAGAAAGAATGTAAAAATTTCCTCTTGGTCATCTCTCCAAGAAAAACATATTTCGTATTTACCATTTATCCTTGGATGCATTTGTATATACAATTTTTGGACACCTTTTAGCCCTATTTAACCCCCAAAATCAATACCTTTCCCGTGGTTGTCTCTCCAAGAGGAAAACTACGTGAAGAGTAGAATGGGGCAAATGTGCACACTTACAGTTAACATTTTTATTTGACACTGCTTAGAGGAAAGTCAAACATGTATCAGTTACAAAATCCATCTTTAGTCGAGTCACGAACTATTCAGTTTGTGTCACAAATTAATGTTAAGTCTAACTTAGCAGAAATGGATCTTTTCCCAGTCATTGAAACAAAGATCCAAATTGTGTGGGACAGGAATCTGCAACTGTAAGATTGTACACTTCTGAAATATTTAATAAACTGAAGTCCACTTTCATATACCAAGTTTACATCTTATTACATCAGCTGAAGTAATATGTTTTTTTGTTATGGTCTTGTTTCAGCATAGCATTTGAATTTAACTTGGTGTGTGTAGTTTAAGAACAATACAAACAATTGTATTACATGGTTGGATCTTATATGGAAATTATGCTAAACAGAATTTTTCATAAGTTGCAAAAGAACACAAATGTGATGTTGACATCATGGTGTGAGAATCCTTGCAGATGGCTGCCACACAGCAGAACACACACCTCCAAGACAGTAAAGTGGTAGGTGCTTTGACCTACAAGCACGATTGACATTTTTTTAAGACAAACTGATCCATTTAGTAATGAATTATCTCTTATCAAACATGATTTCAAACAGCAGAGCTTATATATTACGTCCCATCGTTTAACAGAATAATTTTATTTACCTCACAGTGCAAGCATATACCAAAAGAAAACCATGAAACAAACATAATGAAATTTCTAACCTAACCTAACCTTACCTTCCCACAATTGTTTCACTTCTGTCAGTATATAATCCTAGTAAATAACTTCATCAGAAAAGAAATTTTGCCGCACGCGGACCTCTGCCCCATTCTACTCCACCATTTCTTCTGTGAAGCACCATTGTCATGCACACCCTATGTATCTGAGTTACGAAATAAATAGGAAAGATAAATAATTTTCCAGAGTTGCATTTCTAAAAGGAACTTTGTTTTACATTTTCCTTCTTTCTAAGACTTGCTGTTTTGGAGATACGTTCAGACGTGTAAGTGTTTGCGGCCATGTCATAGCTTAGGCATTATTGAATTCTCACCACACATGCTCATGTTTGCTCCCAGATCAGTGCATATGGGAATTTTGCAAACGTGCATTTTCTGTTGTTCAAACCATATGAAGCGTAACAAAACATCATGGAAACTGCCGTGGTATTAATAAGTGAAATTTTATAAAATTAACAATAACTTTAAATTTTAGCTGTTCTGAAGCTAACAAACATCTTTACAATAAACTCAATTTGTTGTTGATGTACAGCCATTACCCATTTTCATTTGAATACCAATCACAACACTATGCATAGCCAGCGTGAGTCAAATGGTCAACTCTGGTCTAGATTATAGTAAAACACAGACTTGAACCAAGTGTTCTGGGCCCTTGTAAGTTTTTATTGAACGTAAACTGGTACAACAGTATCACCCGTAGCCGAAAGACTGACATCTGGCAGTTGCAATGATTAGCGTGTTCAAGATACTAAAGGAGTGTAAGTCCTCCAGTCAAGTTCATTCACCGCGAAAAAATAGACCAGAAAAAAACATTGTAAACAAAACTTGCAATGTTATTTAATGTACCATTATGAGAAAAGTGTAAGGTATTATTTTGATGTGGTATCTGACCATTTTTCATTGTCTGTTGCTGAGAATTATGGCAAAAAATATTTACTGCCATCTTGTGGACTGCTTTTATTTTCACATTATACGAGGTGCGATCGGAAGGTTTCCAGACTAAGCGTATAAAAACCCGTACACTTATCTCAGGTATTAAATTCATCTATCACCCTCGAAGTAGTTCCCCTGGGAGTGAACACAACGATCCCAGCGCCGCTGCCAGCCTGGAAGCATCCCTGGAAATCTTTCTTTGTCAGAATGTCAAGCACCATCTGCGATTCTGCCTGAATCTCTTGCCAAAGACTCGCCAAAACGGCTACGGAAACCTATGAAATGCTAAAGCAAGCATTTGGGGAGTCCGCAATGGCTCGTGCACAAACTTTTGTGTGGCATTCACGTTTTAAAAATGGCCGAACCTCTGTCGATGATGACGAGCGTTCTGGACGACCATCTTCGAGCACAACGCCCGAAAATGTTACGAAGATCGACGTCGTACCATCAACGACTTGTGCGACATTGTTGGGATAGGCTAAGGGACCTGTCAGCTGATTCTAAAGGAAGAACTCCACATGCGACGCATCATGACAACGCACCAGCGCACACCGCCCTCAAAGTTCGGCAGTTTTTGGCCTCAAACACCATGGCCGTCATCCCGCAACCTCCTTAGCTCCGTGTGACTTCTTCCTCTTCCCAAAGATGAAAAGTCAGCTAAAGGGAAGGAGATTTGAGACGATAGAAGAGATTCAGGCAGAATCGCAGATGGTGCTTGACAGGCTGACAAAGAAAGATTTCCAGGGATGCTTCCAGGCTTGGCAGCGGCGCTGGGATCGTTGTGTTCAGTCCCAGGGGAACTACTTCGAGGGTGATGGATGAATTTAATACCTGAGATAAGTGTACGGTTTTTTTTCCGCGCAGTCTGGAAACGTTCCGATCGCGCCTCGTATAAACGTGTTGAAAACAGAAATAAAATATATAAATTCTGATCTTATACAATTTATTACGATTTTGTGTAGTGGTTAGTTTTGTGGGATGAAGGAGGAGGTAACCGGCAGATTCGACTCCTGTTTCTCCTGAGACAGAGTTAAAAAACTAAAGTGAATAAAATTAACTAGGTACTTCCTACACGCATCTATCATTTGTTATATTAGCTGCCAGTAACTATTCCGTGACGACGATGGTTTAATTCTAAACGTTATTTTTATATGTCATGTGCCCTCCAATACAAGATACTGAAGTAGTTTATCATAAAGCTTGCAGTACTATCTCATTGAGGTTCAGTACAATAGCCTAAGCACTCGACGTGCCTTTTGTTATAATTTTGGTATTTATCACAGTGCATTTTACATACCAGGTGTCACCAGGCTGACGAAAGTCCTGGAAAACTTGATGGATCTTGCCATACTCAGCATCTTGGTCAACCTAAAAGTCCTCAGTACCCTGGTCAACCTTAGTGTTCTGTATCTTGTGGTCGTCGGGCATGTCACGATCCTGGAAAACAAGGTACGGTAATATTATCAGATATTAACATATTGCATGTCCAGTCATTGCATTTACAGAGTTACGGAATTCTCATGGTGCATTTTATTTATTTATAGCTTCTTTAATGACGCCTTTTCAGTAACTCAGGCTATGTAACGTCGAAATGGTACATTGTACAGTCAGTAACACTACAAAAATAAAATGTTTCTTACACTCTAACTCATTACATCATACCAAAGTCTGGATTCTTATGTCTGCTATCTCGTTATGGACAACAGAACAAAAGGGTGACTGCCAACTTTGAGTCCTTGTATATCCAAAGACCCACTAGAGAAGTTGCTAATATAATTGCACATTAAATGTACAGTAATGAGCCCCATTTTTTCAGAAGCAAATTATCGCTCAGGTGGGAAAAAATGTAATTCTGTTTATAAAGTCTGAATTACCTTGTTAACAAATGTCCAACACTGGTAACTATCCTGATAAAGCTGAGTCCCAACTCACAAGTGGTCTCCCATTTATAATCTCTCCCATGTGTACTACAGGTCTGGCCAATCTAATCCTGCTTGATTTATCTGATAGGATACAAATTATGGAGCTCGTCATTTTCGATTTTCTCAGGCCAAACCCCCTGTTACTTCAAAGATTCTCCTCAGCACCCCAGAAGACAGTCATCGTCTGAGTCTGTGTGTGTATACATGTGATTTAAGTATTTTGTAACGTCGCTCAATATCAAGCTCAGCTACATAATATTACAAACTGATACTTAAGGCATGTTCATATTTCCTCAGTTTAACTTGTTCTTTGTTACACTGAAAATAGCTTAGGCTGTCGGCTATAGAATCGAATGATTGGGCTTCTAGGAACAGTGAACTCGAAAGGATGTGGAAGGAAGCGGTCGTGGCTTAATTTAGTACAGTATCCCGTAGTTTCCATGAAACCGACCTCATTTAGGATAACCGGCCATTTTTCGGTCGGAATTATTACAGTCTCATAATTTATGAATATTTTTCGTTACGATGCACTTATTTTGGTTGCACCCTATAGCTTTCCGATGACGTCAGTCGATTCTGCCTTATTTTCTAATTTACATGTGTGTACATATTAAATAATATACAACACATTTTTATAACTGAATTCAAAAACCCGAGTAAGAAAAATAAATGTTGGAAACATTTTGGGGCAGACGCGGTTTGTGAATCTGAACTGGATTCAGCTGGCTCAGGAGCTACACTAATGAGGTGAAAGTAATGGAACTCAGGAAACCAATGTAACAATGATTGAGTTCTGTTCGACATTGTACAATACAGCCTTCTTTATCAGTCACAGGTAATTAGACAAAAGTGTATTATGGAATTTTGATCATTTTGCCACGTAGTTTGCAGTTAGAATACGAGAACCATCCATTAAACACGGCACAGAGCTTGACATCTGTTTAATGTTCTCCACGCAGACCTTATTTAAAAGTAGAAGGTGTCTTTGGAAGGATAATGAATCGGCATATTTTTAAGAAATAAAATATAATAAATATTACGTATGAATGTCTCAATATGTGGTTTAAATTATTTATAACCCTTCTATATATTGTAATGCACTGATACTACAAATTGGAATTAAATAAATTAAAAGATAATTAACTGATATATCATATTAAATTAATATATTAACACTTCAATTTCATGTACGTCTTGTATTCAGTATGACAAGTAATGAATGAAGAAGTGCATATAATAAAGACAATCAATGTGGCTGACAGCTACAAGAAATTCTGTGTCTTCTTTGTTCAATCACGAGGAAAGGTACAATGAACACAAGAAATTCAAAATTTAAAATTTAAAATAGCCATAGAATCTGACGCGCCTCTAACCCCCCTCCACACACACACACACTGCTGGATTAACGACGAGGCTGAATTGAATTATTTCCTTAAAATCTGAATAATATCTGTACATGACGCGAGACAATTTATTTAATACTTAACCACTGCAAAAAATCTTAGAATTATATACTTTAGCACGTTGATTAGGCCTCGTGAGAACGAAATCCCGAAGATTTTTACTATCATAAAAATGAGTTTTAACGGTTCAGTCATTTTTATTTGTTGATCAACGATCTCTCTAAATCTTATCTAGCTTCTTGGGACATACATAACAAACGGTATCCATAGCTCGGATTGTCGTTCTATCAATTGGCTACTTAAATATCTCGATGGTGTTTGTTTGCGGTTCCGAGAGAATATTTTACAGGAATAACTGCAATAACGCCTAAAAATTGTTGCAGGAGCAGCTCCACTAGTATCGTACGTCAGAGCACCTTTTTTATCGCCTACTTTCTTTAACATTTCCTTTGTCTGCCCTTAGCTTTCTACGTCTGGGCTATAGTCCCCC
The DNA here is from genome assembly GCF_000696155.1 of Zootermopsis nevadensis. The sequence goes on from NW_019059764.1 coordinate 66,891, forward strand.
TAGTAACTTTCCCTGAAGACGTTTAGATTTTTCATAGATGGCTCCAGCATCGAAAACAGTAGACTATCACGTTAGAAACATGTATTAGGAATTCTCATTGATTTAACGACGCGATTTCTGTAGCTTAGATTATATTAATATATCGTCAAATGAGAGGATGATGGTGAATAATGAATTGGAATGTATGTGGAAGGAAGCGATCTGTGCCTAACTTAAGATCCTGTCCAAGCCTAGAGGGACTGAGGAAAAACACGAAAAACTTCCGGTCTATGCTTCCTGTCAACTTCTCTTCGTCGCCAAACAATACGATACGGTGATTCTCTGTACGTCACCTGGAAGTACTCAGAATGCGCGTGGAAACTGCGCGTTGCGATACCGACTGAAGCTTGGAGTTTAGTCGCTTCGAAACCTGATCCGAGCTATGATGTTAAACACGTGTGTCTTTTGTGGTTATGGTTGTCTTGTGTTGAAACAGGCAGCGTAGGCTAACTACGAATTCTACGAAATGTGTTACTGCAGCCGAATGTAAGGTATGCCTTTATTACTTACCGAATTCTGCAAGGATGTTGTGATCCAGTTGCGCGAAAACGTCCACGTAATGAATGCAACAGAACAAGTGAATTATATTGTGTACGATTTCATTACTCACTGCAGATTGTATACTACGTTTTTCCATGGAAACATAAGTTGTTGATTTACGTATTTGAGACAAAACACGTTCAACAATATAGAAATGTCAACTTTTTCAAGTTGTGTTTGTTGAAGCAGTCTTGAATTGGCTTTGTTGTATATAGATTATGCCATATAATATTTGATCTTTAATGTCATATAACAAATTCAGAATTTGTACGTAACAACATTTGTATTAACCACGCATAAGAAAGAGCCTGAACATGACTTCAGTGGTAGTGGAAGCATACGTTTCAATACTGTAATGCGCAACAAGATCTAGACACAGGTTGGAGGATAATATTAAAATGTATCTTAGATAAATAGTATGGGGTGGTATGAACTCGTCTGGCTTAGGTTAGAAACCAGTGGTGGGCTGTTGTGAACAATTTAATGAACCTTTGGGTTCTATAAAATGTTAGGAATTTCTTGAGTGGTTGGGGACTGTTGGCTTCTCAGGAATGGCTCGGCTCCATGAAGAAAGAAAAGCGCAACATTTCCATGTGTGGTGAGGTACAGGAAGAGTAAAATGTAACAAATGCGACAATTATGACCTTTTATCTAAAACATCCAAAACATGACATGCTTATTTTTCTTGGTGATTTTAATGCCGTGATTGGTAGAGAAAATCATATAGCATACGTTGCAGGAAACTACACTATACATAATTAAAGTAGTGAAAATGGTAATCCGTTAGTTCAGTTTGGCCAAATGAATAATTTAATTGCAATGAACTGTAACCGGGCAAATTGTGTATTACGGCTTGGATTAGTTTGACGTTTATGACTTGTGACATGTGGTAGTTTATGATTTCTGGATTCTATTGTTGGTGATATCTGGCATATGTTTGCGATTTATGACTTGTAAGATTAAGGAATTTTACATATACCAATTGTTAATTTCTTTAGAAGTGTTTGTATACTGTGGTTATTCTTTTGACGGAAAGCCGCGTGAGCAAGTCATGATTTTGTTATCTCAATTTTCGTATTCTGGAGTCGCTTAAAGGGAGTATACATGGTCCATACGTGTTGAGATTGACACAGCTTTCGAGTTATGTGTGAATGTATATATACAGTCTACATGAACATAAATGACAGGTATTTTATTTAGTGTTCTGTCTGATGACAGGTCCATATGAACAGGATCCTTCCATCCTTTTCTCGGACTGGGACCTGTTCATATACGTTCTTGGCAGATGATCCAGAAGTGGTTTGCCATTGCCTTCTTCTGTGTGTGAATGGAGTAATTGTTGGGATGCCACGGAGAAACCGGGGAATCCCCCGGAGGAAAACTCCGTGTTGCCTTGCCCAACACAAGTTATAAATTCGGGCACCGCCGGGAATCGAACCCGAGACCCCAGGATTACAAGGCCAGCGTTCTAACCGCTAGACCACCGTGGCTTAAAATTGAGGTCTATTGATTCTATTTTAAATGGTTTAGTAAAGTACACGACAGTGTAAGAGAGGTTTTGCTACACCTGATCTATATTATTGATTTATAAAAAAATATTTTGAGTCTGAAGGAAACTTTTGGACTGGACGGACGTTTCGACTTCAGAACTGACCATCTACCTCTGCGAGCTGTCTTCAATCAAAAGCCCTTTAAGCGACTCTTGAGATAACCCCTGAGCAACTGAGCAAACCGAGTAGAGAAGGTGGAACGGTTATATAACACTGGTTTTGACCATAAGATTATTCATAAAGGTGCCTGAAAACCATCAGGACGGGAAAAAGGGATGAATAACAAAAGAAGGCCTAAGAACGTAATGACGTCTAAAATGGAAGGAACAAGGAAAGAATGTAGAGCATGCAAATATGGATAGATGGAGTTTAATAGGGTTGAAAGAGTATGGGAATAAGAAATTTGCATAAAGTGGCTGAGGTCAGTCAAAGAATGTAGAAAAATTGTGGTGGAAGCCAAGGTCTGTTGTACTTGAGAAGACAATTAGACTGTGGGACGAGTTGCAGAGACAATTAGACGATCAGCTGGTGCAGTGCACGCCACTAAGCTACTATCGGCCTCGAAAATATTCTATTCTGATAATTTAGCATAGTTGTGTCAATTGTCTTATTGGAAATGAGTTTATTGGTTAATATTTTCATACTGTATAGTCAAAAGATTCCCCCCACCACCAACACCACTAATTATGCATTGCTTCTGGAAATTCAGAGCTGTTAAAGTGCCATTTTATCGTGCGAGTAGAAATACGACGTGGTTAACAAGGTAAGCGGGATTTTTAATTGTCTTTGGCATATATTTCATGAAGTGTGCAAAAAGACTTTCGGGCTATTTTATCTTACTTCATATCGGTCCTGTGTAACACCAACTTTACATGAAGTTACAATTGCATATTATTTATAACCTCAGAAACAGCAGTCATGTGGTAAATGTGAGTACATAATGCCTATGTCTGTAATTATCATTAAGAATTACACATTTGTTTGAAATTATTTTCAATGGGACAAATACTTTATAAATTAAGTCAATATTTTTTTTGCGAACTCTTAAAGAAACAGACCACCCAGAAGACCTAGCCGTAGATTGGGGGATAATATTAAAATGTATCTGAAGGAAATAGATTCGGAGGGTGTCAAATGGTCTGAAATTCCTCAGGATGGGGATTCTAAAGCGGGATACCTTGTGAACCTTTGGTTTTGACTGGCTGAGTAATTATCTGCTTGTTTGGAAAAACTTTGCCTTATGGAGCTGAACTTTTTCATGGTGCAAATGGATTTGTATACGCATCATGTAAATGTGTAAAATCGCCAGCCTAACATAGTGGAAGAAACTTTCTGCATAACTTAAATTACCCCGTGTCACAATATTTCCTAAACTATGAGAAAAGTACAAATTATTATAACCTGTAATTTTCAGTTCATTGCTATTGTAAAACCTTTTAGCCTGAGACCAAAGCAATTCAATTGGATTACAATGGCAGTGCCTATGTTCTTTGATCAGTTAATCAACTTCAAAACTGTAAATAAATGTTAAATAAGTTATATTCAGGAATATTATTCGACTGACTTCCTGCAAAACATAAAATAAGTTAAATATTCCTCACAGTGGTATTCACACAGCAAATTAATTATGTTGTCAGGTAATTTTACAAAAACTTTTACCATTCTGAAGGGACAGACGTAACAATTAAATTCTTATGTACAGACATGTTCATGGCATGATGCTGAATGAATGATGCAGACAATAAACCTAAACTATACACCAGTAATAATCAGTTAAGAGTTCAAAAAACTTAATGAGATTCTCCCACCTATTCCTTGAGGATGTGTTTGTAATGGTCAGAATCACTGTATCTTTTCCATCATGAAAACTCATATCATTCGTTACCCCTGACTTCCCACAGAATGTTGCTCGAATTGCATGATTCACCTACATAAAACATTACACAATTATGCTTCATTATGTAATATACTTGAGAAAAGCTGTACAGCAACTGTTAAATAAATAGCATCCTAATTTAATATATTTTTCTCATTTTATCTGAGTTTCAATGTTTAAGTCACATTTGAGTATGTAATGTGATTTAATTTAATGGCATATAATTCTGCGATCTGGAGCAGAAGTCAAACCACAATAAACAACAATCTGGCAGTAACAGTTAATACCATGACAGGAGCCACTGCTGAGAGCTCAGTCAGTAACAATGCTAACTACCATCCAACACCCCCTCTCCCGGTCACTCACCAAAACGTAAACATAACATAGCGATAATATCGTGCTCCTGAAGATGTGTTTCAGAGGTGCTTACTGCCTCCATCATCAGGGCGATGAGTGACTGCTATTGGTTGGAAACACAGCATCACGTGTATTATGCTGCCATCTCATGATCACTCACGTTCGTAATTACCGGTGCCACGTTGCATACAAATGTGCTACTGAGATATACTGTGATGCAATCGATCAGCAAAGTCCCTGCAAAACAGATGTACATGTCCATCAGCATCTCTGTAGACGAAAGAGCAAAATTTATTTTCAGAAAGTAAGTCAACAAAGCTTGTCTCTTATTTGTATTACTGCCAGCATCCATATTTCTACATTCAAGGCTAGGTTCTTCCCCATTACACAGCAAATCAGACTTTGCTTGTTACTAGAGAAATGAAAGTGGTTTTACTCAGTTCAAATACTTCATACTTAGTTGCCTCAGTTAAGGTGTTACACAGTTAGCTGATTGGTGGAGTTGTAAACTCTGAATTGCAGGTTACAGAATTTCTTGTGACATTAATGCTAAAGGATGCTGCATAATGTTCTGTTAGCTTAGGGGTAAATTATACCAAGTAGTTTTTGCAAACAATATGAAGTTGATTCCATTTTCAAGACAAGACCAGAAGGCTGCATGTGATGTGCTTGGCACTAAGCAACAACCTGGCATCTTGGATTGAGGCAGATGAGGAAACTTCAGTAGTGCAGTATCTTTGAACAGAGGATATCACAGCGTCTGCGAAAAATATAAAAAATCTAACACACTCGGAGCCAGTGACATATGAAGTGAGCCAAAAGATGATGATGATTTCTGTAAAGCGGTGGTACCAAAACTGAGCAAAGTGCTAGAAAATATTAATGCCATGATGACATTGACAGTGTGTTGTGTGTTATTAATATTGAACGTTATCTTCTGTAAAAATGTAGCCATCTGTTTCGACAACCTACATTATTACATTACATAAATGGCTATTTACATATGAAGGCATAAATGTAAGTAATATCCAGTGGTTTCTGCCTGTAGAAATGGTCTGAAATGTGACTTAAATTTCATGCATTTTACTCAATGCATAAATATACATATCAGGGATTTCAAAATTATATAAATGTCACATAGCTTCATCACAGGTGCTGAATCTGTCCTCCGACACCCACATTAGATAAGAGCCTTCCAGTGGTCGGTGACATATCGTCTCAACGAGTGGCGGAACGAACAGTGGAGCGACACGCTCGAATCCTTGGACTGCGAGGACCAGTCGCTTTAGAAGATGACCAAGCGGGTGATGCGAGTCCCCACTCCGTCGCTCCCCTTGATACTGCCGGGAGGACTGGTCGCGGCAGAAAGGACGGCGTCTCCACGCGCCTGCCAGCGCCCAAATCGGCGCCAGCTAAGCCTTCTCTAGACCAGGAGAACTTGGGCCCTGGTTGGAACCACGTGGTCCGTGGGGGCCGCGTCGTCAAGGCGGCGGCCATGAGGAACTCCGCCCCAACGCCATCTGGCGCCATTGCACGGACTGAGCGGCAGGCTGTCTCTAAGGCCGGCCGTGCCAAGCCCGCTCGTCCTGTAGTGCCGGTGGCAAATCCCACTGCACCTGTTCCCAACAAGCCCGCACCTGCTCCCAAGAAGAGTGACCACACCTCACCCAAGGGTCAGTCGCCGCTCCAGGACATCTCAGATATCCTGGAGACCCTCTCACCACGGGTCTGCGTCGAGTTGACACGCCGTCTCCTCGCCGCGATCCATTCCCTCCCATCCGGGGGGTCTCGTCCGCGAGCCCTCCTCAAAACCGTTCTCCTCTTCATGGCCGACAATGACTGCACGGCCTAGAGGACACGGTGGTAAAGCCTTGCGGCTGGCTTACTGGAACGCCGACGGTGTTCGCGGCAGGAAGCTGGAGCTGGAGCAGTTCCTCGGTGACTACGGAGTCGATGTTTGCCTCCTGAACGAGACGCACCTCACGTCGGGTCGGGCCTTGAGGGTCCC